>KK116811.1:479293-519973 GCA_000611955.2 Stegodyphus mimosarum | reverse complement strand
TTTTCTGTATATATATATATATATATATATATAAGTAGCAAACAAATATCAAAATCAGCAATGGAGGGGGGGATGATTACCAGACAACTGTTTTGCATTATTTCTGAGAAACAACTATTAATGATGAGATATTATGTTAAAGCACTAGTAACTCACTGCGTATAAATATCAAATGAACAAAATAACTTCTTCATTCAAAAGTTAACCTGGAAAATCAAATTTTTTTTACCTCACGTAAATCTCTCTAGCACCTGTTTCAGACAATTCGAGGTCTGTATCTAGAGGATTAGGTGCATTTTCTAGTTTTGATGGAAGGAAAAATGAAACAGAGTAATCTTTTGCTTTTTCTTCTACAGGACTGACATGGAAGACAACTGGTGAAGTCATGTCAATAGATAAACCTATCAAAAATGCTAGCATTAGCAATGTTAGCAGAATTAAATACTATATGTATATATATAAGCATACAAATGATTATTACCCTAAATAAATACACTTGTTAAAATAAAAGAATTACCTGCTTCATTTTTGCCATTGATGTAATCAAAAAGGCGTCGAAAATCGTCCCGTGAAAATTCATCAGGTGTTTTGTCATGAATTGAGAGAGTGACCCATTGACACTCTGGGTATGAACGAAGCTCATAATCCTACAGAAGAATTAAAAAGAACTCTTAAATATTCAGTGAGGTTTTATTATATCATAAATGTATAAAAATGCAATACAAAAGGCTATGAACCGAAAGAAAATAAAGTTTACAACATATCACAAATTTATTTAATCACGTTTTTGCAATACAGTCATTATTTACAAACTGCTAGTTAGAATATTTGACCTAACTACTTATACTAATCTGAACTATTTTGCATGTAATTCTCTGCATTAGGTTTTAAGGCCATAATATAATCACAAACTTTAAATTCTTTAAACTGTATTATGTACTGCTATACAAAGTGCTTTTGGAGTAGCATTTTTAAAAATCAAGTAATATATTTAAAAAAATCTTCAAGCATAAGAATTACAAAAGAAAGTTAAAAGCATATCCATTAAATTAGTTCTCTGATTAATTTGTAAAATTACAAAAGCTGACAACCAGAACCTTTGAGAGGAGAGGAAAATTATTTATTTAATCATGGAAAAAGCATGGGAAGGCTATCTGCCTAAGGGGAAGGAAAGAAGCTTTACACTCTGTTTCTTTTTTTAATAGTCATTATTTTTTCTAATTATTTATAAACTACCTGAAATAACTAAAATATGAAAATGTAATTTTCATTCCTAAATGTTTACACATCCTAAGAAACAAAATTTCCACAAACAGTTTTGAAATAATTCATAGTCATCTGACTCATGAAGAAATGGGATATTTGATTAACACAAAGCATGTTGAACAATCAAAAAGCAGACAAGGTTAAAATAAAATATTGTTAGATATTTAATTTAATATCTTAAACTTAAAAATTTATTTTTATTTTAAATTAGAGAGAAACATTAGAAATCACTACATGAACACATAGCAACACAGACCTTTTCTTTCAATCTGCCATACATTTGGATATTGATTAAAAAAAAAAAATACAGTAACCCTGAAGAAAGGAGACTTCTTCATTGCAACTGATGAAGCAGATAGGCTGTCTGTGAAAGTATCTAACTTACTAATGTATAAACATCGTTTTTAGCCTGTCAACCTAGAATATTTTAATAAAAATGTACATCTGGACCATCTGCTTAATGAAAGGAATACCTTTGTGGAAGAAATGTTAAAGGAAACAGGCTTCTATTTATGTTGCACATAAGGAAAACCATGAAAACCCTCACGTAACCAGCCAATTTGTCAAGATTTAAAATCAGGTAGAAATACTAATGTTCCATGGATTTATCCACTTGGCCTCTGGTAAACATTTAAACAAAGAGAGAAAGATTATTCTTTATGAAATGCTGAAAATCTTCATTTCATAAAATATTAAATGATTTCTTCATGGAATGATTTAATATTTTATAAAATGCCGCTGTAGATTAAAAAAGAAAAGATCCAATCAATAAAACAAATAAATGAAATTTTAAAAAAATTGAAAGTGTTTTAATGATTGCCTAAAAGGTATCTTTTAAAGTTTAAATGGCTTGTTAGAACAGATTATTGATAGAGATGGCCCAGGTGGAATAGCTAAACATTTTATGGGATAGTAAATGAATATGCATTTAGAGAAACATGGGAATGCTGTTCTGTTTGACAGTTTAAAGGAGCGAATTTTAAAGTGACCCGAAGAGTTGAAAATCTAAGAAAACAAGATCTGGAAATATTGGGCTGACACAAAACATCCCAACCTTTGCCTGGCATTCATCCAAAAGTGGGATGAAGTATTATCATGACAGAACATAACACCTCACTGATTGGTCAGTTCTGGACATTTTACTTCAATTTTTGCTTTTAAGTGTTTTTCTAAATTTATTGCTCAATCTGATGATAACAATTCATAATGTACAATTCTTTTATAGTCTTCCTTTACAAAAAGCATTTTTTTTTCAAAATGCAGTGTCCCTCTCAGTGTTACTAAAGAGGATTCTTTTAGCTTATCCCATGTTCTTTTTTCTTATAACATTATTGTATGAAATCCATTTTTCATCTCTAGTAATAAATCATTTAAGGAAAAAAAAAAGCTTCTTTATTTCATTTCAGCAAAAAATCATATACTGAAATTCAAGCATGTTCTGTTAAATTACGAAATACCAAAAACTTATAAAGTATTACTGCATCCAGTTCTGATGATGAAGATCAGTATACTGTCTTATGTACCCAATCGTTTCATCAAATGATCATATACTACACCTTTTGGGATATTGGTCTGGCTGATCATTGCTGAACCACATAAGTTGGGTTTTCAGTGAATTTCCTTTAAATGATCTTTGGGTAAAAATATACTTATAGGTGCCCCTTGGCGAAAATTGGTAGTACATGGACATCAAGTTTGTGCAATTCTTTGACTTGTTATGTTGGCTTTATGTAGTGGTAAGACTTGCGCAAACTCAGTATCCATATGTTTCGCCTGTTTTCACCTAAAAAGTCAATGGAGCAGCCAACAAAAAATACATAATCTCAATAAACTACATTTTAAATCAAATAATGAAATAACATAAAAAAGGACATTCATCTTAGCACTACACAAAGGAAATACCCACTTACCTTATTTACCAATTTCGTGACTTCAGTCAAACAAAATTTCTTAACAGCATCCAAAAACTTCCTAAAATTATCTCAGCTAGAATTTGTATACTGGCGTCACCACACAAATTCACAAAAATAAGAGTAAAAAATATCCTCCGTAGTGCCATTATCCTCCAATGTTAGACCACACACATTTCCTTCCTACATACAGGACACATATAATGGCTACTAAGTAAACCTTCATTTACACACCAGTCAATGTTTTTTCCCTTTCGTTCCAAACTGTACAGAAACTTCAAATTAATCTTACCACATTCAGCCATTTTACCATGCAAACCATAAAATAAGCAACATACTTTCTAACCAACAGTCAACACTTACAAATCCCCTCAGTCAAATTCACCACAATCACACAACAAATTATGCCATAATAGGGTTTCCACAGAAATAATTTGGCGATAAATAAAAGAACTACTTGGCGATAAATGAAACAACAACTTAGGGTTGGAATGCGCTTTAGCCCACTACTTCGCGGCGATTGTTTTTGAATGAGCAATAAACGCGCTAACACGGGTAACTCCGTATATCCGCCAAGATGGCTGACTGTTTGTACTTTGCCTACATTGTGCAATTCGCTGAAGTTTTTTTAAGTTTAAAAGGAACGCTGTGCACATGGCATTTTCTTGTAATTTATTTTCGTTATTTTAGCTTATTTTGTTCATTTGTGTACGTTGCCTACATTGTGCAATTCGCAGATTTTTTTTTGTTTAAGTTAAAACGGAACGGTGTGTACATGGTATCGTTTGTAATGAATGCCCTTTGTAAGTATTACAACATAAAATGTAAATAATTAATTTAAACCTAGCTGACAAACATTTTAATGATCATAATGTTCATTTTGCATATTATTTTATTATCTTTTTGTGGCAACAGTTTCCATACTAATTTATGCTTTAGAATTCTATGTTTTGTTTAGAATAGGTTTTCGCGGAGCGTGTCGGAAAGGTTGCAATTGCAAAGACGTTTCGCAGAAACGCGCCGAATTGGCGATTTTCAAAACATCGCCAAGCAGTGGGCTAAAGCGCATTTTCACTCAACTTAGCAATAATCCAAGAGGCACCCCTCAATATACTCTAACCGATCCTTATTCATAATGGATAGTTGTCCACAGTGGATATTTTTGCACTTGAAATTTCTGTACCTCAACCTCTCAAATCACCTGCAAACTGTCATCAGGAACAGCAGTGTATCCATACACAGCAGAAATTTTACAACCAGTTCGTCTACTACTTTTGTCCCTTTTTTTTAAAATAAAAGAGCATAATATGATAAAAATAAAACTTTTGACTTCTCCACAGCACTGCATTGAAAGAAAAATTATGTCATAACAAGTGCTAGAATTATGCAATATGAGCAGAAATGAATATTTACACATCTGCTTTGATCAAGCCCGTCTTATCAGAAGCAACAAGAAAATGCACTTTGATTTGAAAAATATTTGCATAACTTTCAAGATGAGTCTATACATAGAAAAAATAATGTTTAAAAAGCTGATAATCATTTTTTTTTTTTTACTTTATATCTCATGTAAATGTACAATGCTATATTTTTATACACACAGATGTTGTTTATATTCTGCCAAAAGTATAATGTATTATTGCATCCAGATCTGAAGTTTATAACAATTTTGTTTCTGAGCACATAATATCAAAATAAATCATGCAATGACTACCCATTGCCTATTTAAACCACTAGTATGGAACATGTATCACAGAGACTGTAATTTATATGGTGCAAATGCATTTATATTCAAGAAGAAATAATGTGATTTAGTTTCAGAAAGTAATCCACTACTCAACAGCACTTGAAAAGCAAATTATTTCACTTATTCAACAACTTTACAACATATCTTTAAAAGTCTTTAATACTTAAAAGATTATAGAATTAAAATATTAAATTGAGAATACTATATATTAATGGGAAATATATATATATATATTACTGCTTACATCTGTTTTTGATAAAACTTCATATTTTGGTTGCTCACTTCCAATTATGGCACCCTTCATAAATTTTAAGAAAGCCATGATCAGTTATTTCTGAAAATAAAACATTTATATTAAATTAAATAAATAATAAGGATGAAAAATGAAAAATAAATATTCAATCAAAAAAAGGGGCAGAGAGAGGGGGGCAAAAAAAGTTAAATGAATATACGTTCAATTAAGATTCAATTAATTAAATTAAAAATTTTCTTTTTTAAATATCAGCATATCATAAGAAATACAAAAACAATAGAGAAAAAAGGTATTTCTTAAAATAGATTTCTTACAAAGAACTTCTAGTCATATTTAAAGATAGATACATATTTTTCATTAACAAAACTGCATTGTTTTAAAATATGAGACAAAGATTTAATTAGAAGAACAATTTGCAAACGATAAACGAAGAATCCCATTAAATTTATCAACTAGTAATCCTCAAGATCTGTCAACGAGAACACGCCTATCTACAGCTTGCAATGTCTACTAACTAAAGCTTCAATAAACGAAAAAAAAGATCGATTAGAAACACTTCGAAAACATTTAACTTTAATTTAAGGATTTTAAACGAATTTAAATATCTATTAACAACAAAAATTTATTTTAAGCTAACTCACATCTTCACCAACAGTCAATCACCTGTCTATGCTGTTGAAGTCGAAGTCGAAGTTTTCATAATTATTTATAACATGGAAAAGATTTTGACTTATTTTATAATATGATTTTATCTGAAAAAATATTGATTGAATATTAAAATAGAAATAAAATATGTATTTAAATGTATGTAAAAATATGCATTCAATATATCAAAACATTTTTAATTTACAATTTTTTACTGTCCACTTTCCGACTGTCGTCTGTTCGAAACATCTGGTAGAACGCTTAAACCCAAATCCGAAACGGATGTTTCCTGCGATTGATGGAAGTGCGTGGTTTTGAAATTTGAAGTAATGATGCACCGGTCCAAAACATAATAATGAATTACCTAAATTTCGTTACGGTTGTAAGCTTTCTTTCTTTGATAGTCTGGGTAGAATCGGTAACTGAAAATTTCAAAATAACGTACGAAAATTTGTACAGAGCTGGCGTAGACGCGTATCTTGAGAACCGATGGCGGGATTGTGTAGCCTTGATAGAGAAATCTGTTGAAGACTACATTTATTATCAGACTGTCATTATCCAGTGCAGGAAAAGATGCCAGAAAAATGAAACTGAGAACTTATTTGTTGAAAATGATCAGGAGTTTGGTGTGTGGTATTTTCAAATGATTATTACTGGAAGGGCTTTGTGCCTTATGAAATGTCAAAAATCTTATTTTCCGAACCGTCCGAAAGCTTCAAAAGAAACTGATGATGATTTTGAAAAGAAAGTTCCGTATAATTATTTGCAGCTGTGTTATTTTAAGGTTATTTTTTTAATATGTTATTTTACATTTTTGTTTGATATTTATATTCACTCAGGTTTCTATAAGTTTCTAATAAAATTTAAATGCAGATTTTTCTCTTTTTATTGTATTAGGTTACAGAATTTTTTGTTTGTTTGTGCGCATATTTTTTTAATAATGACTGAAACATGAAACTTAAATGCTGAAGTATGTGTTAGGTTTGTTTGCAAGTAAAAGTTTACAATTGGGTGCCCCTTGTTTTTTGGCGATTCTGTTTTGATGCCAAGATCGGCGCCAATAAGTCACAATTTCAAGATGGCCGCTACACAAAACCAAAACAAGAAATCAAAGAATTTCACAAACTCTGTGTCCATGTACACATCGACCTATTTTCACTTAAAAAAACATCAGAGAATTGCACAAACTTAGTCATTGCACATTTTGACTTTGTCCATGTGCACATCGATTTATTTTCAATTAAATAAATCAAGAAGCTAAAACCATGTTAAAACTCTCATGGTAACCAGAAATGGGGTTTCAGTGCCAAAACTGAACAAAATTTTTCCCCAAAAAACAAGGGGCACCCAATTCTATGCTAGAGCCGCAAATATAACTGTTTGTCATTTTAAAAACTTATTTTTTAAAATATGCCTTCTTCTGGAAACTCTCAAGCTTTTTCCTTTTTTTTTTTGTGTGTGTGTCATCTTTTACATTTTGCTCACTTCTTGATTTTTGCCAATTGTTTTTAAAAAAATTCTGCATGTGTAATCGTTTAATTTTATTTCTGAAGAGCTGTTACAACAAAAAAGTATCCTTTAAGGTTTCTTTACAAAATAATGCACTCAAATGCACTAGTTCATGTTTAATCATAATATTGCATATGCATCTGAATTCTTTTTGTATATAGATGTATAATGTTTTAATATTGTATAACAATACACTGAAATTGTACATTTATAACTTTATTGTGGTTACAGCACAGCTATTTAAAACTCTATCCTGTCTTGATGTATTTCAATTTTTCAGGTTGCTTATTATAAAACACTGCAATATTAGTGTAATTTTTTTTTTTTTAGGTTCCTTCTGCTAGCTGGTCATATTGCATTATTATTTTTAAGAGCAAAATTTTTTATCGTTTAGTTTTGTTCTATATTTTTTTTAGGTAGATATGTATTAACGCAACCACCTGGGCGCTATTTGGTGATTTTTTACAGATGAAAAGGTAAAATTTATGCATTGGGTGCAAGTTGGTGGTTTCTGCAACTTTGTTAAAAAAAGATTCCCGAACTAACAATATTTGTTGTAAGTCGGCAGATTTTATCAACTCATATAAAAAGAAAACATATGTAAGTAATTGGAAACACAGATTTTAATTATCAAGTAAGGATTGTTTGATACATTAAAAAATAAAACACCTGTATACTTCTAGAAATCTATGTCTTTTTTTTTTTTTTTTTTACATCCAAAATACAGAGTGATCTGTTTTCACTTAAAAACATCAAAGAATTCCAGAAATTCGGCATTATGTATATATCTGCGACACCAGCGAGCTACCAAATGCATCTCCTTGTTCCGTTTACACATTCAACGGCAAAATTATAAGTTCATATTAAAAATTTACTAAGGTTTTTTCTATTGCTGGCAAATGTCACTAGTGCATTGCCAAAAATTATCACCATTTATTTATAAAAATCATTGGAACTTGGAGTAAAACAAAAAGAAAGCATACTAAAATGGCAGTGTTGCTTGACTGAAGGATTGTCGTGATCCTGTTTGCCAGATCTTAGTACATTCTCGAAATTTGGCAACTTCTGCTAAGGTGGTTGTATTAATATATAAGTACTGTTTTTTACTTGGCAAATATTACTCAATTGGAAGATATGAAGCTGTTTACAGTGAGAATTGACATAATGCAACAATGACAACATATGGATTTATTGAAGGTTTCAAATGAGAAACTTACTTGTGAAGGCTTTTAGTAGGACAAGAAGATGGTAGAAAAATTAGTGGTTATGAAAATAAAGAACAGAAAGAGTGCCTTTTTGATTTCCCCAGTAAAAAGGTATTTTTGAGTTGCCTCTGAACACATGTTTGTAGTGATTTTTTTTGTTAAGGAAAGAAAATAAAGCATCAAAGTAGCAAAAATTTTAAAGAAATTGCATATATACAAGGTGACTGTAATTAAACTTCACCTATTCAGAGCTCTCTGTAGCTGTAAGTAAAATGTGGATTGATTCGAACATTTATAGAGAGAATTCAAAGGATGTACTAAAAAAATTCTGGTGGGAGAGGTGAAGGCTAAACAATTACTATTTGGGGGTACATTACAGATAAAATGCTTGAAAAGACATACAATATACAACTGTGGGCTGTTTTAACATCTTTTGCTAATTGTGAAACTTTTCCCTGCTTGATAACTACCAGGGAAAGGCTGTGGCAGCTCTTTGTAAATTATGAAGCTGAAAGAAGTTATGCTAGTCTAGTCATGTTTGTTATGCCTAGTGTCTCCACAAAGTGTAACAAACATGATATCTCGATTCAGAAAAACGGGATTATTATGCGATCAGTATGGCAGAGGCCAAAAACCTATTAGTGCAGAAGTTGTTTCAGAGGTAGTAAAGACTGTTCTCAAGCAGTCACTGACAAGTGATTATGATGTCAGTAGTGCATGTGCAGTGTCACTACAATTAGACATATCTTATGGAACAACACTGAAGTTGCTGATAGAAGTAGTATACTTAAGATCAGCCGTAACCAGCATCTGCTTGTTACTGACACTCAGCGTCGCTAATCTTTTGCACTGATTTTTCTTGTCCAAGTGAAAGTCAATGACTCCTCACTATGGATATTCTCTGGCACATTTTTATGTCAATAGAACCATGAACACTCAGAATTTTTGCATTTGGGGTATGGAAAATCCATGTACCTTCCACACACTTTTTCTTACACTTGCCTAAAGTTACAATCTGGTGTGGGTTCACTTCACAGTTTATCCTTGTACTATTCTTCGAAGAAAATTATGATATATGCTCTGTAATCGCCCTCAGATATTGTGCCACATTCAACAATTTTATCTTACCTCAACTTCAGCAATGAGAGTGCCTTGTGTTTGCACTTTTATGTAGGATGGTGTCTCTCCATATAATGGACACTGTGACTAGAGGTGTTTGCGGCTGTATTTTACTGTGATGGTAATTAGCCATTCATTTCCCACGCCTGATCTTAATCCATGTGTTTTTTGGTTATGGGACCAATGAGCATGGTTTATCAGCAAAATCTTGGAACTTTGGCTGACCTGAAAAACTGTATAGTGATGCATGTGCAGAAGAGCATTGCTGGTTAGCTGTTGAGCACCCTGTTTATTGCCTGTACATTTTACATTTTATTGAGGGAGCCCACACTGAACGATATTCTTTAGAGTGCAAAGCAGTTTGTATTGGAAATTCCAGCTTGTTTGTATTTTGATGTATTAAGAGTATTCTACTGATTTTTAAATAATTCTTCATATAAAATGGGATTATTATTGTCTAGACTTTATGCTGCATTGTTATATGTTTCCTGTGCATAAACTTGGCTTCATTATGTAGCCATTTCGACAAGTTTTTTGCTTTACGAAGAATATCAAGCTCCTGAGAAAAGAGCTCTAGCTTCTCGATATACCTGTGGCAAAGTTTTTAAATTATCCTTACTCATAGCTGCTGTTTCCAGTGTTTCTTCACATCCTCCAGTCTCATAGTAGATCACCAAATTTCCTGGATATAAATTTTCACTAAGAAAAGCTATTAGGTCATCTGGAAAGTTCTCCAGTTTTTTTATTGTAAGTACAAATGAAGCAGTGCAAACATCAGAAAATGTCATTGAATCACATAAGCACCATTTTGTTCTAGGACTTTTTGCCATCTCTGTGGCACCTTGAAAATTGTCAAAAAGTCATTCGATTTGTTTGTAAAGAAGTTATTGAAGGCTGTTTGAGAGTCTTTTAAGAGTGAATTGCAGGCTGTTTAGAGAATTTTAAAATGACCTGAAGAGATGAAATCCAAGGAGACAAGGTCTGTTGAATATTACATTTGACACAAAAATCAGTTATTGTCGGCTACTCCTTATACTGCACTGTCATATGTTTTCTCTGCTTAAACTTAGCTTCATCATGTGGCCATTATGACAAGTTTTCGCTTTAGGGAGAGTACCAAACTAAATGAAAGCTTTTAAAAACCATGTCATCTACAGTGGTGCCACAACCACAATACCTGGTCGATTGATATATGGTCAGATGAGTCACATCACTTTCACACTTTTGCCTACAACAGGATGGGTGCACAAGCATATGATCGTGACTGTCTCCTTCCATCTGTCAAGCATGGAGGTGGATCTGTCATGGTTTTCTGCAGGTCCAGTCATAACCCTGTAAGGAACTATCACTGGGGAGAAGTTTTAGCTGAGTAAGTGCATCCTGTGATGCAAACTTTGTTTCCTGCAGATGGAATTTTCTAGGATGATAATGCTTCTATTTATGCAGCGAGACTTGTCCAAGCATAGTTTAATGAACAAGAGAATGAAGTGAAACATCTATCTTAGCCCACACCTCAATATAATGGAACTGTTATGGTCTGTTTTAGAGCATTCGATACAGAGTCCTTCACCAGCATCTCTCCTAGAACTTTCACAATATTTCCATAAAGAATAGTACAATATTCCTGTACACACCGTTCAGCACTTATGTGATTCAATTCCCAGGCAAATCCAAACTGTATTTTATGCCAAAGGTGGTCCTATACCATATTAATAAAGAATTCCTTATAAATCTAGAGTGTTTCTATTATTTTGATAACCACCTGCATATGAAAGTGCCGATGTGGGCATGTTTCTTATCACCAGCAATTTGTCAAAAAAGTTTGGTTGGATATATTCGAAAGTACCAATAAAAGTTTGGCAATTATTATAAATTATATGACAGTTAAGAAGGATATTTTCTACTATCATAAATTGCTTCATGACCAAGAAAGAAAACAAAAGATGACACCATGTGATTTCATTGAAAATTTAGGAGTTTCAGAAAACCTTTCACCTTTGACTGCAATTAAAGTAAAATATGTTCACTTGTGTAAGTTTATGATCATCCATATTATTATGAAGCTGAGGAAAACTAGAGCTTATTTGTAGCGTCTCCTTTCCCTGTTAATGCATCCTGCTTATCAGACATCCTGATTTAATGAGGTAGTCCCTGCATCCTGGGCAATTTGTCATTTTATCCTAGTTGTTTGATAAAATTTTAAAAGTGCCAAATGTACAAGTAAAAATAGCCTCAAGTAAAATGACAAAATATCCTTTCTGATACACTCACTGTTGGCAATCTAAATATTTTGTGTTTAGATCTAAATACTTTTGATATTGCCTAGATGCCTTTTTCCAAAATTATAGTTTCTGGCCTAATGAATTTGTGTGTTTTATTTTTTTCATAGAATTTATAATAGTCTGTAGTCTATGAAATCCAGATATTTTTATTTCAGTCAGAGTTGGCAACACTGGGATTTACATTGTCCATGTCATTGTTGCACATGTCTTAATTGAGGTCAAATTGCAAGTTGACATTTGCAATTATTTTACACTGTACATCAATTTAATCTCTAAAATTCCAAAAAGAAATTGTGTTTTCAATGAACTCGGAAAAGATTATTCTTTTTTAAAAAATACTTTTCAGGGAGTCATGGTCTGCATTTAGACATTACACATCGCTTGAAATGTAAGGCAAGCCTAGTAGCATCAGCAGCAGGAACTTCTTTAAATATATCATCTTTAAAGGTACTAATTTAAGTGACAAAGGATTCTTAATAGTAGCTAAAGAAGTAACTTTTGTATTTCATGTCTTAGTTTAAGTCAGCCAATTATTCATCTAAACTGATTTGAGAGCTCTTTGAAACAAAGTGATAAATGCTAATAACTTCTAAATAATAAGATATCTTCAATTGGGTTATTAAAATTTATTTTTATCCATTGTTTTTTTTTAACAAACTTCTTTATTTAGCCTTTTCAGTCATAGATATGTATCCTAGTAGGTTTTATTTTCTAGTTGGTCTTCTCAAATTCAGTTTGAGCAAAAAAATATTACCTACAACTTAATTAAACTTATGCATGTAATAAATTAAAAAAAAAGTTTTCTTTTAGACTTATCCTATATTGTACCAGTTTTTATTGCAAATATTGTGTTTTTTCAGTTCAATTAATTTGGCATGACTTTAAACTAAATTTCTAAAGCATTTTTTTACTTGACAAAATAAGAATAGCTTTATTGTTATCTTTTTTCTATGTTGATTTTTGTCTTGTCTTGCAGATTGGAGAACCTGAAAAGGCTGCCTCTTGTGCATATACTTTTCTGATTCATAATCCTGGCCATGAAGTTATGCAGACTAATCTTCAATATTATATGACCCTGCCTAATATCAACATTGAAAAAATAAAGTATTTAGAGCCAAAAGATTACCAGGTTAAAATTTAAACAAATGTGTGATAATTACATATAAGCATTATATTTATTTATATGCATAAATGTTACTTCAGATAAAGATGAAACTTCTTTATAAGTTGTGTAACTGAAAAATTGAGTGAAAATGTTTTTAAGGGTAAATAGCAGTAATATTTTTTTTCTTTTAAATTTTGTATGTTGCTACTGAGTATTCGAGTTTTATATTTCAAGCTGATCATCAAAAGAACATTTATAGAAAAATACTATGAGTAGAAAATTATACTGAATGTCCATTCACAAATTTCATGATGAAAGTTTAATCAAGGTAATCTTGTACTTTGATTTGCTGTTATCACATTTTCTGGTTGATATCCAATTTAAGAATGTGATCCATCTCTTGTGTGTAATCCAGGCATTAATTGATTGATTAACACTAAGGTGACCAGATTACGAAATTCGAGACGCTATATATATAATTTTTTAAATAATTTTTGTACAAATAAATTATCTTATCATAATTGTTATTTTGGTGATATAGCATGTAGGTCAATGTATATGTATATATAGAGAGAGAGAGAGAGACTTAACATACTACCTCCAAAATAAATAATTTTCGTTTTATTTTTTAGTAGTGATATATTCTTTAATAAAGAAAGAATAAATCTTTTAAACAAAATTATAAATTTGTAACCCTTGTAAATTATTTTGATGAAGTAGCCTTATACTTCTCTGAAACATGAATATTTCATAGAACATCTTTTACTTTTTTGATCTTCTTATAAAATGCCATGCAATTTTCATCAAAATTTGTTTTGGGGATTAACATACCCTTCAAAATGTCTGCTTTAAGCTGTGTCCCATGGCTAGTGCAAAAAGGTTTCATAATGCTAAATACTCACTCAGTTGCAGCATTAGTGCCAAGAAGACAAAAGAAAAAGTCTGGGAGTTTTAAAACATTTGAACAAGAAATCTGGTTCTTATTAAAATATGCAGTTATTTCCATCCACTGAACTGGGCTCATCTTACTTTTTTACCATTCCAATATTTTTTCTTCCATGATGTATTAAAGTAAACAGAGTCCTCATATATATGTTTCGAATAATTTATGACTTGGTATCATTTTATTAATTAACAAAAAGGCTGTTTCAAGACTCCAAGAAGGGATCTCATTGAATTTAATCCAGCTGTATGTTTCCATCTCCTGAAATACTTTTTTTTGTCCATTGCTCCAAATAAGTAAGAACAGGTCGATAAAAATATACTTTAGGGTAGCCCTTGGTGAAACTTGGCGATTTTTGGCAGTACATGGATACTGAATTTATCCAATTCTTTGACTTCTTATTTTGCCTTGTGTAGCAGCTGTCTTTGCGCCAAAAATCGCCACTACACAAAGCCAAAATAACAAGACAAAGAATTGTACAAACTTGATATCTATGTACACATCGACCTATTTTCACTTAAAAAAAAAATCAAAGAATTGCACAAAGTATGCCTTACGTACTCCCTTGAGTTTTTCCATGTACACATCGATATAGTTTCACTTAAAAATTCAAAGGAGCACACAATTCTACAGTACAGGCAAACAAAAAATGCATAATCTCAATAAACTACATTTTAAACCAAATAATAAAATAACATAAAAATAGAAAAACATGTTATACATTTAAGCACTACAAAAAGCAAATATGCACTTACCCTATTTAGAAGTTACTTTGTCTTCAGTCTGTGGCACATAAAATTCCTTAACAGCATCCAAAAACTTCCTAAAATTATCTGAATTCAAATCCGTACATTGCCGTCGCCACAAATTCACAAAAATAAGAGTCAAAAATATCCTGCGTGGTTCCCGACTGTCGATGACATTTTCCGGAAATCTCTTTTCACAACACTCCGCATACCTTCAATATTATTTATATGAGCTCCTGTTTCTGGATCTTTAAACGTCAATGCATGATTCACGGAAAGGTGAACAAACTCGTTATCAGAAAGACAATTGTAGGACTTCCAACAGTCACATATAATAGTTGTTCCTGGTAAAATACACTCATGTCCATAAATTAAAGATAATTCGGAGTCACGCGGAAATCAAACTCTAAAATAAATATATCACCTGTAAAATCACTACACACATCTTTAAGAATCATGTGCAAATTTCAGGAAGTAACCAGATGACACCGATGGTACGTCACAATGATGAGAGTGTAAGAGAGTGATATTTAAGGAATACAGGCAAAGAAGTAAAATTGTTCGCAGGCGCTTTATAAGCATTTCAGTGCAATAACCGAATAGTTATGACACAAAGGACGCATTTGGATGATTTTTTACATGGTAGAATTATCGGCCGTCTGGAATGTGGGCACACCCAACTGGAAGTATCTGACGAACTTGGGAATTGCCCAGAGTGTCATCTCCAGGCTTTGGCAAAAATTCCAAGATGATGGTAATGTGAGTAGACGTTACAGCACAGGTCGCCCCAGAGTTACAACGCCGAATGAGGACCGGTATTTGTCAGTTACTGCCAAAAGAAACAGGCGGAGCACAGCCTCAGACCTGTCTCGTCAGCTCTCTTCAGCCACTGGTACGACCATTTCAAGGCAGACCGTGTACAGATGCTTAGGGCAGATTAGTCTATATGCTCGTAGACCTGTCAGATGCGTTCCACTTGCTCCAACTCACTGTCGCCTGCGGTTAGCCTGGAGCAGAGAGCATGCATTGTGGACACTGCAACAGTGGACTTGTGTGATATTTTCCGACGAGTCCAGGTTTAGCCTGCAGTCTGATTCTCGCCGGACTTTCCTATGGAGAGCTCCAGGTACCCGTTACCACCAAGAAAACATCATTGAACGACACCGTTACGGTGGTGCAGGAGTGCTCGTTTGGGGTGGAATTTTTCTGGGTTCCAGAACTGACCTGCATATTCAAATTGATACCATGACAAGCCAAATCTATTGGGACGTCATTCTGGAACAGCATATACACTTGTTTCGGGGCGCCATGGGCGCACAATTTGTGTTTATGGATGACAACGCCCATCCTCACCGTGTAAACATCGTAAGCGAATGCCTTCAATCCGAGGATATCCGCCGTACGGACTGGCCAGCATTCTCAACGGACTTGAATCCAGTAGATCACGTGTGGGACATGCTTGGCCGACAAGTTTCAGCCCGTCAACCTCCTCCTACATGTCTACCGGAACTTCGGAGAGCATTGCTTTTTGAGTGGTGTAATATCCCCCAAGATCAGATCGATAATTTGATACTCAGCATGCCTAGGCATTGTACGGACTGTATTGCATCGTCTGGGAGACATACAATGTATTAACAATCATACCAACCATGTAATATCGGTTTTTTGTAAATAGGGTTTTTTGTAATGTGCTCCAGGGAGAAAAAATCGCTATTTTTTTTAATAATATCAAACATATAGCATCTTTTTTGCTCTTTACCTTTTGTTTAATAAATAAGCTTTACAGATAAGTCAAATTTGTTTTTCTCCTAACAACTCTCCTTTGTAACTTTTCCTTTGCCTGATTTTGCATTATCCTTAATTTATGGGCATGAGTATATTTCATTCAATTACATCCAATAAAGTTTCTTTCCTTCTATCGTCAACCACTTCGAAAAAACACCTTCCCGTCCCTCGTTCTATTCCACCAAATACCCACCACTCGTTTACCTCTATTATACTTCTGTTTCCCAAATTTGCTTTCATCTATTTCAACAACAGTTCCCGCACACCCAATCTTTTCACCTTTCTGAAGACAAATATCCACGCACACATCCCTACAAAAATTTTTCCAATCCGTTACCATCTTATCATTATTAATATTCAATTCCGTCTTGATAATTTTCGAATTTGCTTCATATACCCAAAGCCATGTAAAAATCAAAATATCAGTCATACTGAAATAAACCAGGTACCTTTTCTGATCGAACGCTTCTTATAGTGACCATCTGAACCTTTCTTCCTACAAACCCATTCAAATCCATTTAAACGGTTTTTACATTCAACTAAATGCATATCCTTCTTACATAGAGGGCACTTATAATGGTTACTAAGTAAACCTTCATTTACACACCAGTCAGTTAACGCTCTTTTTCCTTTTCGTTCCAAATCGTACAGAAACTTTAAATTAATCTTGTTACATTCAGCCATTCTACCGTCTAAACAATGAAACAAGCAATACACTTCCCAACCAACACACACCACAAAACCCATACAAAACATCCCATCATTCCAAATTTCCCGGAATAATGCAAACGATTACGTCATACTAGGGCTTCCATAACATTCAACTAGTCCGGTTACCATAAATGAAACAACATGTAGGCAATAAACGAAACAACAACTTGGCGATAAATGAAACAACAACTACGCCATAATACAAGGAGTACCTTAAAATCTATTCTAACCAGAACACTCTTATAAAAGAAACAACTTCATCTGCATTTTCTTCAAGTTTTTTTTTCTTTTTTCTTTTTTTACATTTATTGGAATAAAATTATCCTCTATCTTGCTCAATATCGAAGCTCTCGGAGCATCTGTTGAAGCAATTATATGAAATACTGATGCAGTTTAATTTTCAATAGTTGTAATAACTTTATGAAATATTGAGTCTGAGTGATAATAAAATGTAGCCAAGCTTCATTTTTTGTAAGACTGAAAATAAGCCTTCAAATGGTAAAAATATTTGGAGTAACCTTTCAATGGCAGAAAGTAATGCTAACCATCTTGGTTGTGAATACCTTAGCATCATGGAATAACTGGTTTCTATGAAGTTGCAGAAATGTTTCAAGGTTTCTGCTCTAACAGTAAAAAAATTGTAAGTATATTTTAGAAATAATCTTTTTTATATTGACTAGCAAAACATTGGTTGATGATCTTATAGTGTTATTGATAATATACGCAGCACGTTTAACTCTAATTAAACCATGGAGAAGGTTTCATTTCAGTTTAACAAAAACATTATTTCCTCCATGTGTATCAGCCCCTCCAGAGTTAGAATTCGTGTTATTGGTGTATAATAACTTTTTTTTTTTTTTAACATTATTTTCTTCAAGGCAGATAGTTAAATAGTTGCTGACAATCTTGGATGTTTCACGTAAGGATTTAAATTGCAAAATTTTTACTCCAACTCCATAACACCAATATATAAATCTAACAAGTATTGGAAAAAGTTATATTTCCTTTTCACTGAATGCTTCAATTAAGAGTGAAACAAATGAACATTTTTCTAAATCATTGTGCAAAGGTCTTAAAGCATAAGGCATGAAAGCATTTGATGGTAATGCTGTTATTTAAATAAATATATGCGTTTATACTTTTATGTTCTTGACCTAATGTTTCACAGGACAAATGCTATAAATTCGGGACCAAAAAACGAGTTGTAAAAATTCATGACGGACTGAAAATTCGGGACGTATGCTCACCTTAATTAATACATCAGACAAGTTAACCCTCTCCAGATAGGCTTAAAATTTTAATAAGAAGCAGCTTGCATTAAAAATTTATGCAATAAGCAATCGTATTATACATCTGTATCATTCAGAGTTCCAAGGCTTCTTTGACCTGAAAAAGTAAATAAGCATGGGGATATATATCTCCGAAGACTTTGTTATTGGCTTTGGAATTTGTGAAGCCTTTAAAATTTATCTGTTACAGTACTTTCTCCATATTATGTTTAATAATACTGTCGGTACTGAGCATAACATGAATAAACAAGATAACTTTCCTTCTACATTTGGGCTGATGGAGGAGGAAATGAAAAGTTCCATTAAAAATGGATACTTGTAGATCCCTAAGGTAGCCATATTAAATTGCTCACAGTGGTAAACCTTAAAAGTTTATGAAAATTTTTGTTTTTTAAAAGTGTTTTTTTTTTCCCCTTAGTCTCTTTTGTTTGAACTTTCATGATAATGATATTTCTGCTTTTTTTCAATTTCAAAGATGCTATTCTGTTCTTCCAAGAAAAGGAAATTCTACCATGCACTGTGCTTTGTGAGAATGATTATAAAATGAAGCTTTTTGATGAAGTTGCATGGAATTGTATAGTTAGATGATGCTTAATGCAGCAGATTATCTGTAACAGAAGCTGGATCCCCCTTCCCCCACTAAAAAATTAACTGAATTATGTCTTATTTATTGTTTGCCAGAATGAATGTTACTAAATGTTACTTACTGGTGGTGTGAGAAGCTACTAAATATTTGTAATAATACAATCATTGTTTGGAATTGATTTATGAGAAAGGGTTATTCAAAATCTCGTTAAATATGCTAAATGCTGAATTGGATGACCTATTAAAATTGCCAAATAAAGTCTCTCTCTATATATGTATACAGAAAAAAGAATACCAGAAAAATCATATCTAAATATTAAATATTTGGAGACATGTACTGTAAAAGAGGAGAGTGCTTTCATATTCCTAACAAAGATACTTTTATAAAATATGTCACCTGGAGTCTTTTTTTTCACTAAATTTATGTAGCAGAAGTATAAGGAATGAGAAAATTATTTCAAAGCTATTCTTATTGCAGTTGCAGAATTATGACTGCTAGAAATTTCTTACATTTAGGTTGTTGTATTTTGGTGAACTGATTCTCCAAAACATTTACAAAGTAGCTTATTTGGTTGTAGTTCATTAGAACAAAATTTCTAATCTTTTTAAATATTTAGTGGTTGTGTAAATATTCTTCAAAACTTTATAATATTTTTCAAGTTATTTCAGTATTTATTTAAAAAAATAACTGCAAAATTGTTTGGGCACTTACTGAAAATCCCGTCGACCACAAGAGATGGTGCCAATCGTGCCAAACCAGAAAAACCCATTTACTAAATACAAGAAAAAAGTTTCTATTCTTATTTTTCTTTCAAATTTATTATATTATCACTTATTTATATTTAATTTTTCATTAAAAATGTCCATTATTTTTTCCATATCACCATATTGTGGCCATTAATGCATTTTTTTTAGGCCAGTAGGATTCCATAACTTTGGAAATGTTTAACAGCAGGTTGTTCTGTAGTAAGCAGATCCCAATTTTAATCCCTTTTTTTTTTTTTTTTTTTCAAAATGCATGATAGAGGAGAAAAAAGGGAATCTTTGCTCAAGAATAATAACTAACATGTGTAATCAAGGTTGCACCAGACCCAGCGTGTTTGAAGAAGAGTTTTCCATTTTTGGCGAAAAATTGCATAGTTTGGCGCTTTTACTTTAATAGGCACAAATGGCCAATGGGTTTTTATGTAAATACCAAAAACGGTATATATCAGTAAGTCATTCGTCAAGCATTCACAGATATACTTTAAACAGAGGAGGTAATCAATGGCAATAAGCAAAGTGGTTGTATTTAATGTTAAAAAAAATGTTGATGTTAAATAATTACACTTTTAAGTTTTAAAAATTAACTTGTCATTAGAAAACTTTTCTATTTTGCCAGGAGAATAATTTTTTCTTGTAATTTTATAATGTGCAGATTTCTACATTTTTGCATTTATTTATTTATGTATGCTCATAGAATATTCCAAAATTATTTTATTTTAATAGGATCTGTTTCTAAAAGGTGCTCAGCTTTATTCAGAAAGTAAATTTATTGAGTCAATTGAAGTAATGGAGGTATCTTTAAAAGAATATTTATCTGCAGAAGAAGATTGTCGATTTCAGTGTGAAGGCCCTATGCTGGAATCTTCCAAAGAAGAACTTTTTGTTGCTATAACTAGTATGTGTTTTGCATTTATAAATAGATTGTTGCAACAATTTAAAATTAAAAAAAATATATTATGACAGTCATATACATATATATGAATGTATTGAAGGATATTTAGTAAGTTCTAAGCCTAAATATGACATGTGGGGTAACAAAACTCAGTGACTGGGATGCATTATTCTCTAAAGAAGCACACATAACAGTTGTAATTATTTGATTTTTGAAAGGCTGTCCTGTGTTATCAGACAATACTGTTTTATTGAAAATATCAAATGTCATTTGATCTCATTTTTGACAAAAAAAGGCATGACATCAGCAAATATTCATGAACATTTCCCCAATTTCTTTTCTGTCAGTCTTCGTTTGGCTGCCTTATACATTCCAGGTGAGATCAGCAATGAGGATAGTTTGTTTTATTCCCTTTGAATGAGTTCCAAGGAGCTTCATATCCTTGATGCCTTAAGCATGTACTTATTTTGCTTGATGGCTTATCTAGTTCTTATATAAGAGTTCACAACCAGTATTTGCATGAAAGTTTGATTGATTGATGTTTATTTTGAATCATTTTTTAATTTTTATTGCTTCATTGCATATGTAGAATTTCATCACAATCAAATGATTATTCTACGTATATAGATTTTTTATTTGTATCTAAAATATATTTTAATTGGTCTTTGATAAAAATCATAAAAAAACTTCTATTCCCTTATTTGCTCCTGCCCCCCCCCAGAAACAAATTATTAAATTTAATACACTTTGAATAAATTCAAAATGTAATCAGGAGACTTATTGCAGAATTGCAGGAAAAAGATATTTACCTACAAAAATTCATAAAATAAATTTAATATTTAAAGGGAATTACTCATTTTGCAAAGAATGAAATGAAACAGAGCAAAATTGTTTTGTGTGTTCTTTTGGTCAAGCAGAATTAATTCACATAGTTATAATTTTTTAAATAATCCACCTTATATTTATTTCTATATGCAGGCTAGCAAAATTTATTATCAAAATTATTGTAGATTATATGCATATAAAGATTTTAAGTGCAGTAGATTTTTTAATGCATGTTTGTGTACTATATGAAACTGTACTTTTTTTAGATCATTTTACGTATGCTTTGCGATGTAATTTGAATTGCCCTAGAAAACTTGCTTATATGTATGGACATGTACATGAGGATTTACTTGCAAGCCATTATCACTATCTGCAGTTCAGCTATTATAAAAGTGAGTAATATTTATTATGATGTAAACTGTTTTTGCTATGTAGCCTTTTAATTCAGAAACTATTTTTATAATACACTTTATTTAGTGTATAATTCTTTTAATCTTGCATTATATCAAAGATGGCTGTTGTTTGAAACAGATGATCTGATTAGCAACTGCATGTGTAGCTCACTAACTTGGTAATTAATAACTGGTAATATTTTGCTTCCCTCCCTATTAATATCAGGCAATCAAACTGCTTATTTAAAAAAAAGAAAGAAAAAGAAGAAAAGTTTTCTTATGTTGTAAAATATATTTTGCTTGCTGCAGAAAATTAATTTTAAATATTTTGAAACTTTAGATGGAAGGAACTGGAACTTTAAAATTAGATAAAATTCAGTTTTACATCATTATGGATATTAGAGGAACAGTATGTCTATTTGAAAGAAATCAAGATTCCTCTTTCTAAAAGAACAGAAATATTCTGCTGAGAATATGCAGAATATGTTTCCATCTTGAAAGAAAGAGTTGTCTTGAAATGAATAGGCCCCATCAAAGTGGGATAAAGCCGTTGAATACTTGGTAGTTTGATCTCAGTTTGAACCCAGGTAATGGGCTGACTGCATGGTTGATTTTCATGATTTTCCATTGTGCAACATGAATACAAGTCAGTTTTCCTTGGAAAGTCCTGCATGATGGTATCCCTCCCCACAAGCAGAAGTAGCCCTTGTGTCCTTTATCATATTAAAATAACCAACATGAAATAAGTAGAGATTTGTATAAAATTAATATTAGTATGGAGTTAAATAAATTTTATTTAATTTTAATATATAACTCACTTCTATACCAACATTCATCTTAGAAGACAGTTTTTGACAGGTTTTGTGCCATTCATCCTTTTCACCATTGTTAGGAGATTATCCACCATCCTTTCCAAAATTCGAAAGATGCATAAGCATTTACTTAGATTACTTTTTTACGTGTTTTGTAAATTAAACAGCAAAAAGTGTAGAAAATAGGGATAAATACCAAAGCTTGAATAAAAGTTGTTCTTTATATTCAGAAATTAAAGCTAAGTATTTAACAGCTAAATAAAAGGCTGACTGCATTCTTCTCCTCTCCACTGAAAGTTATGAAATTCCTACCTGGTTGAGAACCCATGTCTTAGAAGCAGTAATACTTTTCCTGCTTCTGAAAATTAATTTAAGAAATTAATTATTTTTGATGAAAAGAAAAGGTAAAATTTGCCACTTGCTAGTTAAGTTTTTCACTTTAACATTTCCAAAATACTTTATTACATATGAATCCTTACATTAAAGCGACTTTCATTAGTTGCATTCATGCTTGAATTGATTTAGATCATTTCTTACCTATTTCCATAACTCTCTTTTCTTTTAATACGACATATGCCTAAGAAAAGCTGTGAAATAATATGTAATAATATCAGGTGTTATATTGAAATGATTTTAAAAGACGTTTATAGTTGAAAATTCTCTTTCCTTTTGATTGAATAAATAATAGGACTTGTCTGCACAATAAATCACTCTTTACCACCTGCAACAGCAACACTGATGATTTGTAGCTCATCATTGAGGATACCAGCCCCTCTTTTTCACAACACCTGAAATTTTATGTTACCCCTTGGCAATGCAATCATTTAGAGCAAAATACCCTATTTTAGATGATGAGGTTTATCTGTTAAGCATAAGCAGTATTTGTCTCAATTCATTGTGCTGTATCAGAAAAATGTTTATGTGCCTTTCCTTAAATATTCATTAAGGTTAAGAGCAGATTTCTTAAAAAAAGGGGGGGGCACATTTAAAAGAAATATAAGTTTTTCTCACTGAAGTAGGGGGGGAATGGAAGAAATTAATTTTGAAATATTTTATATTTGTATTGTTATATCAATATTTTATCCACATGTAGCACTGTTATATTACTGGTTTAAATATTTTCTAGTTTTTCAATTGTATGCTTGCAATACTTTTTTTTTTGATAATATATATATGCAGCTTTGTGTATTTCTGTGAGGATTCACTTTCACACTTGTAAATTTAAATAGATTCTGAAACTGAATTTAAGTTTATATCAGTCACAAAAATAGTGCAATAATTATTTAGATAGAATAAAAAAACAAGATTCAATTAAAAAAAAAGTTAAATCTACATCACCATTATAAGTATCAAAGCAGAACACTTACTGGTATTGCATGCAGTAACTTATTTTAGAATTTTGAATGTGTAATGTCGAGAGGGGAAAATTAATTTTAATCCTTCTGAACGTTAATCTTTATCACATTAATTAGTTCACATGGAACTTCAGAAATGTAACATTCCCTTTCTCCATGTAACATTTAATATATTGCAAATAACATCAGGATAAGGTTTTGGAAAGTGTGTTGTCAGTAGGGTTGACCAGTTTCTTCTATGGTAGAGAAAATCGACTGGAAAAAGTTTACATTTTATTTATTCCATATATCAACATTGTTATATTTGCATATTATTTATGTATAATGCTACTGCTATACTACTAATCAATTTTAAGAGTTTCGTTGTATGTATTATATTTAGTCTATTTTTTTAGTCCTGTACCTGTAATAATCTTTGGTAATATTTGGAACATATGTCTATTTTCTGTACGTGCTATGAGATCTGTTTTCACGTCTGCGAGATGGATTTTGAAATTAATTTCAGTTCATAGTAGCAATAAAAACAGAGTTAAAATATTTATTCTGAAAGAACAGGATGCAAAACTGAATTAACTATCATAAAATTTAATCTACATTATCATTAACATAATGCTTTAATAAAATATTTTGGTACTGTTGTGTTAGTGGGATCAGATTCAGAAGTATATGTATGTCTGTGCGTATATGTGTATATGTACATATGCACATATGTTCCTACATACATCTATCTATCTATATATGCGTACATGAATACATACATACATTTCTTAATCTGGTCTTGATGACAGAACAGTACTAATATTGCATTAGTACATGAATAAGAACACTACCAAGCCTTTCACAGGATTTTGAAAGAAAATTATTTAATTACTTTTCATTTTATTTAAGAAATTTTTAAATAAGATAAATTGGCATTAGTAAATATTTTAGCAGCTCCACAGTGTCCTTCCAGTTTTTCTCTTTTTTTATCTTCCCTCTTTTCTTTCACTACCTTGAAAGAAGAGCAATCCTGATTAAGAAAAATGTTATTTTGCAATAAAAATTCATTTTCAATTTATTGCATGTTGCAGAGTTACCAACCCTTCTGGGAAACCCCATTTTTCATCTCCTACCTCGGCTCTCAATGTAGTATCTCCCAATCTCATTATTTTGTATTTTTCTATGTTAACATTATCTTCCATTTATGTAGTTTCAGAAAAATTGCTGATCAATGCAATGAAGAGAATTTTGATGGCAAGCTGTTTAAAAAAAAAAAAAAAAAACTTTGTCATCAAACTTATGCAAATTTTACCCTTTTTTTTAAGTGATTTTAAACTTTTCAACACTATTTGCCTGATTATATTATCTTTGATTTAACCTATTTTAATCTACAGTAAAGCTTTGCAACACATTTCATGAAGACTTAACTAATGGTTAATAGATAAGTCTTAGGGTTTAATTTCTGTTTCAGATCTTTAAATTGTATATTACTAAGTTTATCCGCTTGATTACATAGCCATTATTAATTTTATCATGTTGAAATCACTAATAAATAAAAACCTTATTTTCCTGCTTCAATTTTCACCATTTTTTATGAATTGAATGAAATTTATGAATTTGTGAATTGAATGAAATTAGACCCTCTCTTCCCTCCCCAAAAAAGAAAATTTGATTAGTAAATAAATTGTTTATTATGTTTTATTTCAGAATTATGTTATAACTAGTTAAAATCTGAATGATGTATTTTAAAGTGAACTAAAGTTAGTTTTTTTACTTTGAGCCCTTTTGAAGTAATTTCGACGTGCAATGCAAAAGCTTCTGGTTTTTCAAATTAACAGTTGTAGCATTATAATATTATTTCTGTGTGGAATATATTGTAGCATGCGGAATTCCTGACATAAAATCTCAGCCATGTTTAGAGTTAATAAATGGTTATTCTGAAATTATAATTTCTAGAATAGCAATTGAATTGACAGATATTGTGGTACAAACTTGAAATTGTTGCTTTATATCAAAATATTTTATCATTGGATTTTTTTAATTTGAAATTTTCGCTCCCTTTGTTAATAGTACAGAAACTGAAAGAAACTTGTGAAGCTGTTGAATCTTTTTTATTATTTCATCCTGATGATAAAACTATGCTGTCAAATAAAAACTTTTATTCTAAACAAACTGAGGTGTCTCAAGAATGGTTTTCTCCTAGGAAGGTAAGTTCAAACTAGCCATTATACATTATACTAATAGTTTGAAAATTTTATAATTAAATTTTTTTATAACTTTTGATTACTTTTGACCAGTCTAATCATTAAAAATGTCATTGCTATTTGTATTTGATTTAGTTAAAGAAGTAAACAGTTATTAGCCATTTTGCGACACTGGGAAAGTGCAACATCTTTTAAAAATGTGTTTATTATACTTTTACATTTCTGCTATTAGATTTTAAATAATTTTATATTATGTGTTCCAGCAAATAATTTGATCTCTTTTGCATTTAAGTGAAATTATATGGTTTTTAGGACAGAAACTACATTTTTACAATAGTTTTTAAAATTTAGACCAAAATATAATTTACCAAATTGTGGATTTCTTTGTAAAATTGAATTAAATAGCTGAAGTTCATTGTTTTTTAAGTAATATGTTTCAATAAATATATCAAAGCTAACCTGACTTAAGTTTTATTTATTTTTTATAGTTTAGTTTTGGTTTATGTATATATATTATATAAAATGAAGGAACTTAAGCATACAAATAGTGGTTATGTTGTAGAATCTAGGATGAAAGAAGTCATTGTGATTTTAATTACTTGCCAAAAAAAATGGTTTAAGGTGTAACTGTGAAGTAATAAACCTTGAGTTTGGCATAAATTTAATCAAGATTTCAATCTATTTCGAGGACAAACAGGTACAGGTCCCTCTTCGTCTGGAGTAAAGAAATCTGCAAGAATGTTGCTTGCATTGTTGCATTAATACATGCTCTGATGCCTGCATTGTTGCACATGTAAACATGCATTGTTGCATTTTAAAGAAAATTATAAAGTAAAATTAACTGTAAGACATGAAATTCTGTATACCTATGGTAATTAAATAATAATATGTTTTATATGAAAACCACATTTTAAATAGTTCAGTAATCTCGATCATGCTTTATAAAGTTCTTAATGAAAAGTATATAATCGATTAATATGCTCTAGGCTGACATGCTAAAAGCATGTTTAAACATGACTAAAAACAGGAGCTTTTTCAGAAGACTTGTCTGCTTTGTCGATTGTAGTTGGGAGGATACATCAATTAAGTTCCTTTCTTTTATTACTTTCTGCCAGGTTGCTATGCATCTCAAAATCAAGGTCCAGGTATTGTTGTAAATATTTCTAACAACAAATTACCAAAGTAAGGAATAGAACAATTTCTTACATTGCCTTCTCGGTAGTGACCAGCATCATCATAGTTTTCTGAATAATCTATCAGGAGGTTGTACACAAAAATTGCAAACGAACACATTTATTTTACACATAATAATAATAGAATAAGACTCGGTAGAATTTTCATAACATATACCAAGAGCATGTTCAATAATTAGTCATTGTTAGAGTCACTCTAACACTGTCCTTACATGAAGGCATGAGAAGAAGGAAGAAAGAAAAGTGAGCTACACAGTTAACTTTTCTATAGCACACCCAGATTAGATCTTTTGTCACCCTACTGGCGGCTGTTCATCACTGATACCAACAAATATAAGTTCAGTTGAAAGGAATAACTCTGTTGCAGTACCCATACACTGATTATTTCTATCATTTCTTTAGTTTTTAAGGCTGCTTTTAGGCTGGGGTTTAATTATGATTTTAGCATTGTCTCATTCAGTTATTAAGCTCCAAGGAGCAAGTTTGTATGCTGCAAAAAGTATTTAACCAATGGTATGCTATTTTTTGTTCATATGCTGTGTGACAGAGAAGTTGTAAATATTATTTTCATGCTTGACAATGCTTAATATTAAACTGGTATATTGTGTTTCTGTATTTGTATCTTCATTGTACTCAAATAGTATACACATCTGAAGTATTTGTTTTGGTGGCATTTGATTTGTTTGTTTTGAATACATTCCAGGCTGATAAAACTAGTTTATTTATAAACAAATCTTTTGAAATGCATGGAGTTGTCAAATAGTAAGGGAATATTCGAATGAATTTGCTTCTGTTTGGTTCTTGCATCATTAACAACTCTATATTTTGAGAAATAACTGCAGAAACTTGTCTATTGATTTTTCTTGATAAGTTTTCTCACAAAATCGGGTGGTTATCTATCATTTGCTACAATTTATAGAATGCATATTCTTTTTTTTTTTTTTTTTTTTTTTTTTTTGTAAAATTCAGGTAATAGAACTGTTTGTTTGAACTGTTTGTCTGATTTCTGTTTGATTAAGTAAAAATAAAATGTAACTGTTATATGACGGTAAAATAAAAAACAATCATATACGATTATTGCTGCGTTTGTGGTAAACTCTAGTCTGGAAGATACTTGTATTGCTATTTCTTAGCAAGAAATTGAATGCTATTTTTAACTTCGGTATGAATTGTTAACTTTAGCTTTGGGATGTTTTGTAAGCTAAATGAAAACAGTACTTTAAGCTCATTTTCAGAAATGTTCGCTAAGACAAAATATCATCAATGTGGTTTTCTGACAAATGGATTTTTGGAGGAATTTAGGAAAAACAAAATTTTCTATGCTGCATGTAAATTTCATCCAAAGTAAGTTAACACTGACACTGCTATAAAGACACTTTATTATTTGTAAATTTGTCTGTTAGCTTTAAACACTGGACATTGCTGTTAAAATAGAAGGCTTATTCCACACTCAAATTTTGGAAAAGTGAATATAAATATATTCTACAAATTTCAGCAAGCGATAGATACCCTCCTGATTTTGTGAAGAACTTATGAAGAAAATCCATAGATATGCTTCTGTTGTTATTTCTTAAAAAGTAAATTTGTTACCGATGCAGATATCAAATAGAAGAATTCATTGGAATATTTCCTGACTGTACAATAACAACACACATCAATTATGTTTTCAAAAGATTTGATTATGAACTTGCCGTAACCTCAGCCCCATCTACCTCAAAATGATTTAGAACAGATGAATTGGATGCCACCAAAATAGATACTTCAGGTAAATGTACTATGAAGACACAGATATAGAAACCTAGTATATTGGTTCAAGAACTAGGAAATTATTTTTGCAAATTGCCTGGCATAAAAAGTATTTACAAACTCCAGTACATTAACAAAAATAGCACATCTTTGATTAAATACTCCTTTAACATTCGTAATGTGATAAAGCCGAAATCAGAGAAATATTAGAAATTGCCACTAAAGTTTGTGTTGCAACAGGAACTTTCCTTTTTAACCTGTGTTTTACCTTGCATTGATTCTTTCAACTACAGCAATCCTACAAAAAGTGTGGTCACAAATTTTAATTGTGGCAATGTAATTTAATTAATTGCTATTAAGGTGATTTTTTTTTAAACTGAAATTGTGATTAGTGTAGTGAATATTTATTTTTGGCAGTTAAACACTTCAGTTGCATTTTCTTCAGGTACATAGATTTTCTCACAAAGAAGTGGGGAGTTGTTTTTCTGGAAGGAAGTGGGATCAAATTACTTGGTCAGTTTTCCCCAAACAGATTCTCTTGGTAGGCAAGTTGTGAATAAGTTTCACAATGAGAAAGATCAGTTTAAAGTATCCTTTGCTACATAAGGCTTCGTTTACTGTATGTGGAAAAAGGAAATAATTGGCATCTTCATTTCAATTTTGCTTTGTAAAAGTTGCAAATGATGGATAAATGAAATTTTCGAATGGAAGGGCATCGAAGGAATTCTTTTGGGCTGCAATTAAAAGAGCAGAAGTTACCTTATTTCTGTGTTGTTCTCAGAGGTTGAATTTCTGTTTCTCATGCTTTTGGGTGACTCAGTTTGCTGGTGTCAGGATGACAGTCTTTGTAGCAGCAGTGGTGTTTCTATTTGTTTGGGGAAACTGAAAATAGTAAAAAAGAAAAATGAGTAAATTCATCCTGTTGGTCAAGCTTAATTTTATGTGTTATCTTTCAGCCTGTAGAGTTTTAATGGCTAGAGGGAAGGAGATTTCTTCAATGCTTGTGTGAAAGTAAAAGTCAGAATTAGTCTGAAATTATGTAGAGGTAGGACCAGCTTGGCTTGCTGTGGGCTTGCATATGCAAGTGGGCAGGTGATGCACTCATTTGCGGATGGCCGCTTTGCAAAGCCAATGTCCTGGAATAAGAGAGAGGACAATTGAAGCAGTAGTTAATCATCAATCATGCTTGCCATCATCGCTCGAAGTCGAGCAGACACATCAGCTAGCTTGATTATTGGTAGCTCGTTTGTACAGGCACGTTTGAGGGACACTCATTAGGAGATGGCTGCTTTGCAAAGCCAGTGTCCCGGAACAGGAGAGAGGAAAATTTAAGGAGTAGTTAATACTTTGTGCTTTTCATCATCGCTCGAAGTCGAGCAGACACATCAGATAGCTTGATTATCAGTTCACTCCTACTACCTGATGATCTTGTTCTTTCAATCTAGTGAAATTGATGCCAAATGAGAAACATGATTCCTAATTGTGTCCATGTGAGCAGTGTCTGCTTGTCTTCATTTTCCTGGTTATGTTTTTCATTCATCTGTCTTTAGTTGCTTCAGAATGATTGATATTCTGGCCTCTTATAATTTCTTCATTAGTGGCTTGAGTTTAGGAAGAACTCAATTTCATCCAGTATTCTCCTTGGGTTCAACGACAGTGGGAAATTTCTTTTATCCTAAACTCATATTTTGTATGGATTCGTAAAGGATGATTTCATGAAGTCAATATTAATAGCTATACTGCTGCTGCAGAAAAATCGAGAGAGAGAACTCAGAATCTCAAGAAGCTCCTTGTGATTGATGGTTTAACCCTCTCATGTGTATCCCATGATTTCCCTGGGCAATGTAGAAGTAGCAAAATTTGCACAACCTGCAATTTGTGCGGAGATGCATTTTTCCCATCTATTTAACTGTACAACATGCTCTTTCCCCGTTCATGGTTTCATTTCAGCTTTTCTGTGGTGTTTAATTGTTTATTTAGATTTGGTTTTAACAGATAGCTTTAGTTTCCATAATTCTGTGAAATATACAAGTGTTTTGTACCCTTTTGTGATCTCATTTCAAAGCTCAAAGATGTCTGGCAGGAAGCATTTCATGAATGATATAGCCTACATTCCTGACAATATTTCTAACTCTGATTTCAAGTATATTGAAGATGGTCAAAGCAGAACTGATGAAAACCTCTTGGATTCCTCTGTGGATAGTGATGAATCGGAAGATTCATTTTCTGAAATTATGTCTGTCACTGTTGAACATACAAAACGTTCGACAGTGGTGCAAAATTGATATGCAAAATATTCCAGCAGACCCTGCTTCATTTCCTTTTCTTGGCAAACACTGTGGAATGCATATATCCTTTGCAAAAAGGATAACCCATTGCAAAATATAACACTTCTAGAGTTGTGTTTGCAAATTATTGAGCTAAGCATTCAGAAGTATTCAGATGGAAATTGCATCTGAATTTAACCACTTACCAGTTTTGCCCGAACGCCGCTCGGGTGCAGCGAAAGGGGACGTTTCTGATTTGCCCGAGCGGCGCTGCCCGCTCGGGCAGCATGTTTTTTTACGCCGATCCACTGATTTGCCCGGCTTTTTCTCATTTTTTTAGTTTCCATTGCTTCTAATAGATGGCTCTAGTTGTCCAGTAAAGACTGGCTTTCAAAATAAGTGTAAACCGGTTTCATCTGGTTTTACTGCTTTACGCGGGAAAAAGTGCAAATTTAGTTTACTGTATCACGCGTTGCGAATACTTTCTTTCCTCATTTTGTGTTACAATGAGTGATAGTGAGCGGCTTATTACAGAATATAATTCTGATATTGGATCAGACAGTGAATCGGAAATTTCGCTAAATGATTCAGGCAGTTGTGAAAGTTCGTTATCGGACTTCTCTAGTGACGAAGAAACGGAAAGTTCGGATAACCTAACTCAGGTTCGGAACTTTTGCGAAATTGATATCAATAATCCTCCTCCACCACCGCCAAGATTTCCTTTCACAGCGAATCCTGCTATCCATTTGAATATTGATGTAAATGACGGAACTTTACAGTTTCTTGATATTTTCTTCGATGATAACCTACTTGAAGTGATAGTTTCGGAAACCAACAAATATGCAGATCGAAGTATTCGAAACTGTAATCTTCGAAGAAATAGTAGAGCAAAAAAGTGGGAACCAACATCAAAAAACGAAATTCAAGTGTTTTTTGCATTGAATATTTTACAAGGGATTGTAAAAAAACCTGCTATTGAACTATATTGGAGTAAGCGACATTCAACTTCAACGCCATTTTTCTCAAAAATTATGTCTTACCGTCGTTTTCACCTAATTCATCGATATTTACATTTTTCCGATGATGCGAAATTTGATGCTAGAACACATGAGTGTCCGAAATTACAAAAACTGTGGCCTGTAATAAAACACTTGAATGCACGTTATCAAGAAATCATGACACCTGAAAGAGATGTAACAATAGATGAGAGCTTGATGCTCTTCAAAGGACGACTGCACTGGAAGCAATATATACCACTAAAGAGATCACGATTCGGTATAAAAAGTTTTATGTTATGCGAGTCAAAGTCTGGTTATGTATATCAGCTTATTATATACACTGGAAAAGACACACTTTTCGATAATAATTACCAATATTTGTGCAAGTCATCTCAAGTTGTGATGACACTTATGCAGCCACTATTGAATAAAGGATATTGCCTAACGACAGATAATTATTACACATCTCCAGAACTGGCAGATATCCTTCTTAGCAAACAAACAGATATGTATGGAACACTCAAACTCAACAGGAAAGACGTTCCAAAGGAACTGCAATCAAAAAAACTAAAAAAAGGTGAAGTCCGTGCTTTCCAAAGAGGAAAAGTGTGTATCATCAAATGGATGGATAAGAAGGTTGTAAGTCTTTTATCTACAATACATAATCCCGAAATGATCGAAGTGCCATCTCACAATGATGAGGTCAGAAAAAAACCACAAGTAGTAATGGAATATAACAATACAATGGGAGGTGTAGACAGACTAGATCAACATCTTACCAATTATCCCATCATAAAGAAGAGAGGAAAAAAATACTACAAAAAAATATTCTTCCACCTTTTTGATATATCACTGTGGAATGCTTTTGTTTTGTACCAGAAGCACGGCGGAAAATACTCCCATTTGAATTTTAGACTAGATTTAGTTGATCGCTTGATTGAAAGGCATGGAACAGTAAATGAAAGAATAGGACGACCAGGAATTTTGCCCAATCCTTTACGATTGACGGAAAGACACTTTTTAGAAGTGATTCCTGCCACCGAAAAGAAATTGAGACCGACGAGGCAATGCTTTGTGTGTTGCTCAAAACGGAACGAGAGCGGAAAACGGATCAGAAGAGAAACAAGATATTTTTGTCCTGATTGTGATGTTGGACTTTGTTTATCTCCATGCTTTAAAATTTACCATACAAAAGCTGATTTTTGAAATAAAATGTAAGTATTAAAATATTGCATGCTCTTTCTCTCGCTTCCATTCCTGTAAAATGTTCTTTACAGTTCAGTTAGTTGTTCTTAAAAACCCCACTTTAAGTAAAAATGCCATTTTTTCGCTTAATTAAAAATTTAAAATAAATTAATAAATGCAATACTTGTAACAATTTTGACTGTGGATTTGAGTTTATACAATCGATTTTAATACAAAATTGTTTATAAAAAATGTGCTTATTTTTGGACATAATATGGCAGAAAAACAAAACTGTTAAGTGGTTAATTCTGAATCCACCTGAAGCCACATTGTTTACCCAGGCAGATGTAGTTCAACTCTTAAACCCTTGAGCCTAACTGCACGACATTTTTCTGGCCGTATACCAGCCAATCCTATCAAAAAAGAGCCTTGTAGACAGTTTGCTGTTTGTTGCTAAAATAAAAAAACTGGCAAAAAAATTCACAAATAAATGCAAATTCGGGGCAAAGATTGCAAGGTAGGACTTTACCTCTAGCCGTGTTTTGAAGTTTATCATATTAAAATTCTTTAATAAATGTTTTGTGCATATTTTCATTAGTATATATGTTTTAGCTTTGTATTTCATAAAATAAATCATAATTTAACCAAGATTAATTTTCAAAATTTTGCTTGTATATGATTATTCTTTAATTTCAATTTACTGACAACATTTTCTTATGATCTAATTCTATATTAAAATAAAAAAACTCTTTTACAAAAAACTTTTGTATAATTTAACTCTGAAATACATGTATATTTGAAATATATAATAAAGAAAATGGGCAATCTTTGAACCTATTTTGATAAAAAAAAAATTCCGCAACAAGAGGGTTAAGGAAGACCTACTGTGAGTAGTCTTTGTATACTATATATGTATATAGCATTGCTGTTATTCATCAAGTGTGGGTAATTTTATTTCATCTTAATTAATTGGTAGAAATTTAATTTAAAATTTGAATTAAGAGGAAAATTTGTATTTTTGAATAATTTGTATAAATGTTTTGAAAAAAAAAATTATTTATAACCTATAAAATTTTTACCATCATCTTAAAGTAGATGAATTTCTAAGCATACCTGCCAAAAATTAGAGTTTTTTTATTTAAAATTTCGTAAGAGATATGTAAATTTACATCTTGGTGCGTTTTGAAATTTGGCACATTTGTTAAAAGCGATAATAAGGTCAATGTGGTTTACGCACTTTGTTAAAATTATTTGAAAGTATGAACAATGACCTTTTTTCTGCTCATGTACAATGAAAGAAAGGAAAGGAAAATAGGTTGCTATAAATTGAGAAGTTTGCCAAGTGAATTATTCTTGGCACAAACTGAAAATATGTCAAGAAAAATTTTTAAATTTCTCACCACAAATATGGAAAAAAATTTGTATGTTATTTTAGAAAAAGTCTGATTTTGTGTCAAAATACCCATGTTAGAATAATGCTATATATAAATGTAATATATATCCTAAGTCACGCTTTTGAGACATGGAAAATGCAAGGTAAATTTTGACAATTGGTCTAGGAGAACGGGAGATATCTAACTGTGCCATTTTTTTTCCCCTTGTGCAAGGTATACATATGCATACATGAGCACATATATCCATTACATGCATTTTTGAATCCAGTCTTGATAATGGGAGCATACCAAATAATCATATTTATGTTTAAGTTCGTAATCAAATTTTTATAAATGTCGCTTGAAAAAAAAATAAGATTTGGAATATTATTTAACTATTGGTTATAAGGGTAGTCTAAAATATCTTATGATATTTTAGAAATTAATAAATGCACTTAGTGATAAATATTGTGGTTTAATTTTGTTATTTACTTGGTGCTCTGTCCAGTTACTCCATTTGTTTGAACCAGAAGGCTTTTAGAAACATGGAGATTGATTTACCTAGGGTACTGTTAATTATTTTTAAGAAATTGAATCGCAACATATATAATATATGTGCTAGCCATTTATTATTATTATGAATGATTATTAGTAAATTATTTGGGTACTGTTCTGTTATCAGGATCAGGTTCAGAAATGTATGTATGGATGGATAAATGTATGCGTGTATATATGTACATAGGTATGTATGTGTGTGCATATACACACATATATACGCATACATAGACACACATGTGCATGCATACATACATACATTTCTGAATTCAGTCCTGATAACAGAAGAGTACCATTATTTGGTTATTTGAAGATGCTAAGAAATTAGTCAAACTAATTGAATTTATTATTTTACAAGGAACTCATTGTTTGATGTGTATAAATATATCTTCTCTGGCATTTGTGAGGTTTTGAATTAATGGAAATGAACTTGCTGCTATCTCTAGAGAAAGTCAAGAAATTGATTGTTTAATTTATGTGATTCGAAGTAATGTTATTTTTAAGAGAGCATTCTTATCCAAGCGCAAGCAAAGATTTATTCTTCTTTATTTTCAGGTTATTGATTTAATAAGTTTAAATTGGAATCTGGATTAAAATAATTAACTTTAAGGATATGCATTTATTGATTTAATTTGGGTTTAGGTTAATCACGTAGTTCCTCAACATAGTTTACATAGCAACTATTCCTCAACACAATAAGAGTTTTTAGCTTTTTGAGTTTGATGCCGTATTTCTTTATTTTGTCTGGCACCAATTAAAGAGAAAATTAAAAAGTTAGTTTCAAAGAAATAAAGTATCATTACTCAAAATTTCTCTATGTAAAAAAAGTGATAGAGAAGGGAACTTGAACCAGCTCCAGCTGACGAAGCAGATTGGTTGTCTGCAAAAACTTCTACTTATGTTTAAACATGGTTTTAGCATGTCAATTTAGAGCATTTTAATTTGTTTTTAACTCTATTCTAACTTTGTGTGCTTTTTAATTCTCCAAGATATAATTAATTTGTTTTTAACTTTATTCTAATTTTGTGTGCCTTTTAATTCTTCAAGATATAATTCAGTAAACCTATTTGAAATTATTTTGAACTGACATCTTCGTGCAGTGCTAAAATCTCCTGAAAATTCTGGTTTTTCATATTTCAAAATTAATCCCTTGGCAGTTCGGAAATTAAAAATTTCTTTCTTCCCAAATATGCACAACATCTGTCAGTCACAGTTGGAAACGATCAACCTTTTTTCTTCCAAGATGTTGTGTTAAATGTCACTGTATCTGAACAAGAAATATAGAGACCTTTTTGAAAGGGAAAGTGTATATGCATCATTACAGAAAGTCACTGCTTTAGATTGATTTTTGAGAAAATAATAAAAACATACTATGACAAACAATAAATGTAACAAAAGTAATATTTTGTTGCACTATATTATATTTCCACATCTTTATTAATCTGTGAATATAATAAACTTTTAGTACTGAATTTTTAAAGCATAACAAGACAAGTTATTTACAAATCAATGCAGCATATAATATTATAATAATTTTTAATTTAATGAATATGTATGTAAGATATAAAAAATATGTAAATCAGCTTTATAATTAAATTTAATAAAGCCTTGTAATTCGGTTATTTCTCTTTATTCAAAAAATAATATTTTTGGACTGCACCATTTCTAGGTTTATATATGCCACAAAGCTTGTGTAGCGCTGATGACACAGTTATTTCGGAACATAAATTCTGAGAACTGAAACTCTCTAACATAAACCAAAACCCACCTCTTTGGTGAGTTGCCATATTGGATAAATGCATACTTCGCTTGCATCTATGTTGCTGCTTGGATGCCATTTTGCTGTAATATTGTAATTGGGGGGGGGGAGATTTACTTTTTTGTCATGGCTAAAAAAACTTGCATAGATGTATGGAAATTGCAGCATAGTGGAATGACCGGCTGGAATTTAGGAAGAAGCACAACCCAACTTGACAACCCAGGTAAATGCCCCTACAATTTTAGACATGTCATTACATATTAAATAATAGAGAATACTAGCATAGGCTAAACGAAACATTGACAGTATGAAAGTGAAGTGGCAAAAGAGAGAGAGACTACGCAGTTAGTTGCTATTTATTTTAGAAGTTTTGTGTTAATCTGATTGGCCAAGGAATTATGCACAATGCTGGGGTTAAAGAATTAACTTTCAGATGACACACTTTCAAATTTTAAAAGAAAAAGGAATTAAGAGCTAATTTAAAGTATAATCTAAAGTTATATATATATATATATATTATTTTACATATCCTCTCCTTCAAGAAGAACTATTACTAAATTAAATTATAAAGCTGATTTACATTTTTTATGATACATATTCCTCCCTCCTCCCCCCTTCAAAGAGAAAAAAGGCTTTTTGTGTCTTTAAAGGGGCGATATATGAGATAAAAATATGTAAATCAGCTTTATAATTTAATTTAGTAATAGCCTTTTAATTTTATTATTTCCTCTTTATTCTAAAAATAATAATAACATTTCTGGATTGTCCCATTTCTAGATTAATCTATGCCACAAAGCTTGCATAATGCTGATGACATAGTTATTTCAGAACCTAAACTCTGAAACCTTTCTAACATAAACCAAAACCTTCCTCTTTGGTGAGCTGCCATATTGGATAAATGCATACTTCGCTTGTATCTTTGTTGCTGCTTCGATGCCATTTAGCTGTGCTCTCTTCGTATTGCAATAGTACTGAAAAATTAAATGTTCTGTATATAGGCACAATTAGAGTAACAAGTGAATTGTTTCCACAAATGTGAATTTAAATGAAAATTTAATCTGCCATGAGTACCAAGTTTCCTATTCCATTATGGATTATCTGTATCTGAATCTGCATCTTTAACATTACCTGATATTATTAAAACCAGCAATATAAACAATTTCTAAAGTTAAATTTTTTTTCATAAAATATATAGCTCATTTAATTTAAGATGAATTTTTTCATAAACTGGTAGAATTTTTGTCTGAAAAATTCACTTTAGCTTTCTTTTATGTGCATTTTTAGCTAGAACTTACATTCAAAATATAACAATAATAACTGAAAAAGTTGCTAAATGCACTCTTATTAAGTAGCAATTACCTTGTTCTCCTAACGCCATCTATACATACAAGGCAAAATAAATTGATTTCCAAGTTCATCTCATTCGTAATGCTAATTATTGAATCATTTCGAAGAATGTGCCCACTTCATCTCTGCATATTTGGGACAAAAATCTAAAGACTCATTCATCACTATTTAGGCAGAAATTTGTAATGTGAGCTGTGTTTGTGTGTGCCTACTGTAGTACTTAACTGGAATGCGAGCTGAGCTCATGACCATCAAAAAGTTACCAAGACACCAAATCCTTTTTGTATATCAAGGGTCACATTGTTCAGCATCTTGTCCATATGCTTATAAATCAGAGAAATTTATGTAATGGTGTTACTTTATAAATAAGGTAAAGTTACCTGAGAGCGGTGTTAAAAATATTGTGTCCAAAATACACAGCATAAATGTATGTTCAAAGCTCAAGAGAACTGAACGCTCTCCTGAACCACCTATTTTTGCCAAAGCTGCCAGTTGAGAATTCCATAGCATAAATAATCGTGGTCAAGCAGTTATACCAGAGCTTTTTATAACAATAATTAAGGTATTTTGCACAACTTTTTCCAGCATATACTATTTGACATTGTCTGCAGAGAAGGAATCTTTGTAATGTTTTCATTCCTGCAGTTATCAATGACTTTCATCCTAGATGCATACAGCTGCAATAGTTGCATTAAATGCTAGACATGGACAAAAAAAAAATGGCATGATACTATATTTTCAGATAAATATAAAATCGATCTGCAACTGCATTGCAGTTGTATCCAAATCTGGTAGCACTGCAATCACAGACAGGGACGAGGAAATGTGGATGCAGCATGAGAACTTTGTTAATGAATTTATAGGTATTGCTGTGCCTACTGAGCGCATAGATGGCCCACACCAGAATTGGGCCCAACAAGAGATTCACAAATATTCTTAACATTAATTTAAACATTTTCAGATTGAATATGCAATTGTAAGTTGATTATATAATTACAGGTATACAAGAGCTGCAGTAATCTTAACAGATACAGGATTACAAAATTTTATAATGCAAATTAATAAACACATAAATTTGGTACTAAAATAATACAAAAAATACAAAGTTTTATAGCCATTTCAATACATTTCGATATGTGCACCATTAATCTCACGATAGACATCGATACAATATTCAGTCTCCCTCCATGTGTTGTGAAGCATCTGTAGAGGTACGGTTTCAGTTGTGGCTGTGATTTTACATTTCAGGTGGCTAATATCAGGAATGTTTTCAATGTACACAGTATTCTTAATATATAAGTCCAAAGGCATAAATCAGGGCTTCATACAGGCCACAGAATTGGGCCATCTTGTCTGATCTATGAGTTGGGGAATATCTCATTTAAGGCTTCATGCATAGAAAAGGAGAAATGAGGAGGAGCTCATCTTGCATGAAACGATGTTGTTCCCAGTTACAGCTTCCAAATAATCAATTTGTGGAAAGACAAAAATTTTCTGCATATACTGGTAAGTGTTCTCGATTAGGTTGATCTCTGTGAAGAAAAAAGACCCAACAATGTGATTGTATAGCCAGCCACACCAAACGTTTACTTTTTGGAGAATCACGAATATACTGGTGAGTTTTCATCGGATGCTGTGATCCCCAAATGCGACAATTACGATGATTGACACACCCATTGGTATGAAATATTACATCATCTGTTAAAAAATATAATTTAATAAGAAGCTATGATCATCATAAAATTTCAACATCATATAAGTATCAAATTCAACTCATTTACTTTTGCCCTGAGGCTTAATCTTATGCCTAAACTGAATCTTGTAGGCATGATGTCGTAAATGCTTGTGAAGGAATTTTGAATGGTAGTTTTCAGAATACCCGATGCTAAATTTCGATGAACAATGGAGTTTTTAGGACTTCTAACACAGGACT
>KK116811.1:462289-478657 GCA_000611955.2 Stegodyphus mimosarum | reverse complement strand
GACTACATGTGGCATTCAACTTCCAGCAATAAATATTTCATTGCCTGTGAGTTCACATTGCTGCCTTGGCTCAAACATCGAAGGTGTGTAATAGGTGACTAGCAAGCAAGTGGTCTATTACACTAACTGCTGCTACACCAGATTGACTTTAACAATGTTTGGAGACAGCATGAAGAGATGAATTCCAAGCACACATCCAAAATCGCTTACTGTCAGTGCTGAGGCATGTGTCAGCAACTGTTGCCAGTGATGGTGGTAACACAAAATATTAATTTCTTTGTACAGTAAACCATTGCTGAATACAGACTTGCAGAACATGATTTTGCATGTATGTGTAATCTTAATTGTCTGCATTTAATTTGTGTAGCATGAGAGCTTCAATTACACATGCTGTGCTGCAGAATGTCAACCGTGTTGCAATAATTCTATTTTTGAAAATTCATTAAAGAAGTCAAGCATTGCTTAGAATGTTAAAATCTGGACTTTAAAGTTGTTCTAATACTCAATAATGTGCCAGAACATAGTGCTGAAGCTCTCACAACAATGTATCCAATCCTTTACCAAACACCACTTCATTTACTTAAAGGAATCATAAAAGCATTCAAAGCTAATTATGTCAGACATGTTTATGTCTCTGCAAATAAAGCCTTAGATGGAGGCATTTTGGAAGCAGTTCAGCACAAGGCACTGCATAGAACTGATTAAAACTTGTATGGGAAAAGTGAATTCTACAACAGTGAGTGCTTGTTGTCATCAGCTGTAGCCAGAAGTTATCAATAATTTTAAAGGATTTTCATCCCCTGAAAATAAAGCCGGGGAAAACATACAAATTGCAAAAGCAGTAGACTGCAAAGGATTTTCAGATTTGGGAAAAGTGGAAATTAAAGAATAAGTCGAGAATAATGATCAGGAAATGACAAACGATAAAACTGGATGATCTTATGACATTAGCAGATGATAAAAACAGTGATAATGAAGAAAATAAAGCGCCTTTAACATATAAGAAGTTAAACAAATTGTCAAGAAAGGCACAGGAACTTGATTTTGTAATAGGAATTGACCCGACTGAAGAAAGAAGAGGATGCTTCGTAAGAGGTTTTTGAAAAACTTTGAACTCCTGTAAGGAATGAAACATTTAATAATTTGTGTATGACATTATCCCAGACAAAAATTATAAACTTCACCTAACTTGTTTTTTTCCATAGAAAATTGACTTTGAAGAATGTAATTTTACCATATGCACAATCTATTAATGATGCAACCCCCTGTGTTAGCAAAGGTTTACTATTATTTCTCAGATCTAACAAACAGGGCTCTAAATTTAATCAAATCATGCTTATTACCATATATTATTTGTCCAGTAAATATGGCTTTTATATATCTTGTTACATTTTGTATTGGCAAAAGTAAATTTGGCTTATTGGTGAATCTGCCTTCAGTTCTTTCCCACTTCTGGAAGAGTTTACGAGTTTATGTGTAAACTCTTTCATACTGATTCCTGTGCTTAGAAGCAAGAAGATTGTTTGATGATTATTTGGTTCACAGTATCATGGATGTCTTTGGAAATACTGATTCTTCTGTGACAAGCACATCATTGTCCAAAAGTATCAGTGTATTCTAGAGGAGCAAGTCCATGCACTTGTTCAAATGTTATTTTCTGAAAGAGGTGCCATCTGTCAAATGATTTGCACCATAGTTCTCATTATGAAGAAATAGTCTCCATAGCTGCAATTTCAGTTTCATTGTCCAGCATAACCAGATATTCAGAAATGATGCTTTTATGTGATTTTTATACTGTATTTCTCTGCTTCCTTTTTCTAAAATTTTTAATTTATTTACTTTATTGATTTTTTAAATTAATTTTATTGATTTTTCATAATGTGCTAGAATTTAAATGAGAAAAATGTAAACTGTTAATGATATAAAACTGATAATTTTCTAATTTTAATATAGTTTAATTTATTAGGAAGCTGTGGAATACATGAACCGTTATAAGAAAGAAAAGGATTTTCTAAGGTTCATTGAAACTAATTTTCAGTTTGATGCTCAGGTATTTATTGTCTGTTTTAATTACTGTGAAAAATCTAGGTTTGTTAATTATTTGTCTTTCAACCTCATGTACTTGTGTGAGATTCATGTAAGTGATAATAAATTATAATTCCCTTTGGAATGCAAGATTAAATCGAAGCATATTACTGTGTAAATGTACACAGAAGGATTTGTAAGATGGGAAGAACAAAAGAAGTGGCAGTGCATTAATTTACAGGTAGTAACTGAATAGACAAATTCAGTTAATAATGTTAAGCTAATGCATTTTAAAATATTAAATAATTTAGCATTAATTTAATTTAAACAAAATTAAAGTTGTGTGTTCAAATGTTAATTAATTTAAAATTAATTTTTGAGTATGTACGAAGCTAATTTACATATTCAGATATTTAGCTTGCTGAATTCCAGGGATTTTTCTTTGAACTAACATTCTTTTCTGAGAGAAGTAGTTCATTATATCTTACTCCCTATTTTTTAACTCCTATTTTAATTATACTAATAATTTTTTATCTAGTAAGTTTGAAACTGAAGTTTATTATAAATTCAAAATGTGTCCTGTAGCCAAATTGTAAAAATCTTCCATTTAATTTGTTAATTTTGCTTTTTTCCATTTAATAAGTTAAAAATGTAGAGGATTCGTAACTTACCAATAAGCACAATAAAAAGAGAGAGAGAGAGACTAACTCATTATGCTAAGACTTTTTTTACCTAATGAAGTAAAGATATTACTTTAAGTGTATAACAATAATAAAACTCATAAAAAAATTCATTTTTTGAAACTTTCAATTTCAGTACTTAAATGCTTAAATGCTTTAAAATGCTACAAGAAAGAATATCCTCTGTTTCTTGATGTATATTTGTGCACTGAAATTCATTATAGTAACCCAGAAGTCAAGAAAACATCTACAAATTTTGAGTTGTAAATTTATCTATATTTTGGAGGATTATGGCCAACATAGAAAAAATTAGATGTGTATTACTTTCTAAACTGTGGACTAAAGCAGGTGCAGTTTCAACATATATTATTTATGTTTTAAAAGGATATTTATTGTGTTTTTAATAACTGTTACCATAGCTCCTTTTCCAGTGTGTAATCTATCATTTCTAAATTTCTTATGACATTTATAATTGTGCATTTTAAAGGCAATCAGTAATTTATCCAAGGAATGTAGATGTTTCATTAATACAAAAGCTATTTGTGTTGTTTTTGGTGAGAAAATGTCAGTTTTGCTATTTTTTGTCTTGGGGTATCATTGCCATTAAAATAAGTAATGTTAATGGGGGAAAAAAAGAAAACTGCTTTCTTTTCTTATTAAGAAAGCTGACATTAATTTGGCAAGCCATAGTCATCCATGGTGGAAACATTCTAGGATGTGAACATCTGCTTCAAATTTTTCAGTCAGTATTTTTGCTTATTTGAATTTGTTAATTATTCATTTGGTTTCAGTATTGATAGTTTTGAACTACTCAATAAATTTTTCTTCTTTTTTATGGGTCGTTTTCCAATTTTATCTGTTTTTGATTTTACTGTTAATTCAATTGTTTCCTTACCTTTGGTGATATATCTCATCTGTGATTTTTGCATATATTTTATTCTGGACTTTTCTCTGTTTGCAGACTCCAATTTTATTCATTCTTTCTTTTATTTAAAAAGAAAAACTGCTATTTTTTCTGTTTTTGGTAAATAATTTTTAATGGTGTTTTCTTTCTACATCTTTCTTCTTGTTTCTTTTCTGCATATTTTATAGATATTTTATTCATTCTTTGCATCTTAATTTGGTGGGCACTTTTGCTTTAGAATAAGCTGTATCCTTTGAGAGCCTTATGTTATACACACATGATATTATATAACAGGATGATGCATTATTCTCATGCTGTTGACAATTAGAATACTGGATTTGAGGTTGGATCTTTAGATTTTGATGACTACCATTTGGTACAAGAGACTTAAGCGATTAAAGATTTTTTTTTCCTTTTTAAACTCTTTGTACTAAGAAAAGAGGATATTAGTGACTTGCTCATTGTGAAATTTAGTGAGATGCGTCAGCTAGATGATAAATTTGTGTTCTTTAAATTCTCCTGTCATTTCTTTACAGAATGTTTGCTTAACCCGTTTACCACCAAAATTACAAGGAAGGTTTTTTTTCCCTTGTGCAAATAATAATAAGTATTTATAATATAAATTTACACTGGAAAAAAAAAAAAAAGTCTTACCTGTAGAAAAATTGAGTGTTGCATTTGTGCACCCTGAATAAGAATACGGATGTTTTATGAGTATGATTTTCTAGTATAAGTTTTCTGTGACTGGTCATTAGATAGATTTTTAACAATACAATGTTTTATTAATCTACAAGTCACTTATGTACGCTGTATTTCTTTTACAAATACAGATTATTTTCGATTGAAAGATTCAAGTATGAAAAACTTCACTACAATCATGATGTAAAGCTACAGTACTTTGCATCTATAAACAGTCTAGCATTCTTTACAACAAAGGTATTCTGTTATTTTTGGACTTTATGATAAAATGTCTATCATCTCTGTGCAATGCTTTTGAATGCTGAATTAACTGGGTCTTCATGTTGTTGATCTATTTCTGGCTAATTGTATGTTCTCAATAGTAGTATGTGAAAGGAATAATTCAGTCTCACGTCTGAAATCTAAGAGGCTTTTTATTTCCAGTAGTAGAAAGTCTTAATATTTTCCATGCATTTGTCAAGGGTACATCAATGTAATTAGTAAATATTGGCCACCACCATTTTTTTGCCATGAACTCTTATTCTGTAATTGGCTACTAAATTGTCACATAAATCAACCCATCCCAATTTGGTACTGTATTGTTCAATAAGATGAAGCTGAGATACAGAAACGTTTTTCCTTTGCAACAGCTGATTGATAGAATGTTCTGATAAGAGGTAACCTTGGCTAAAAATAGATCACCTCTAAAGACTGCAATTGTTAAATTTTTAAAGCAAAAATACCTGGTCGAAAATTTTGTTTCAAGTACCAGGCTAATTATTATAAACAAAATTATTGTTGAAGACAATTTTTTTAACAGAAATAATCTTCAAAATGTTCTTTACATAAAATCATCTGCTAGTAGGAAATATCTTTGGTAGTTATATTTTTAAACGCATTTATTTTGACCGGTTCATCAACGCTGTGTCTGAGCTTTACAGATCCTGTTTCTATATTTTTACCTTCTTCAAATTTATATGTTTAAAATGGTATTTTTTTCTTAATGATAGCTGAAGTTTTCTGTAATCTGTTGTCAAATATAGCCTAATGATTAATGTTCTCTTCAATTAACTTTATGTCTGATCTCAAATGCTATTCTATCTTGCTCATTTGCACTTAAGAAACTGAAGAAGATGTTCTTGTATTTAAGCCATTGAAAACTAGTCCTGTAAAAGTTACACTGATTAACTTCTTCAATAATTGTTATTCGGCGTGTCAGTTTACCCTAAAACATTGATACTGTCTATAAGGTAGTTATAAGAGCGAAAAAGCAGTAATATTAATCATGAATTAGTTCCATTATAATGAAATAAAGCATTTATAGGGTATTACTTGATCTGATAAAATCAGTTAGTCCAACCACCCCTTCAGAAGTAAAGCAAATTATCACTATATCTGAAAGTAACTACAGAGTCAGGGAAGCATTTAAATGAACTTTTTTATTTGAACAGAACTTGGAACATAAATGCACATTCTGGTGCTAACAAAATCAAACGCAGCTCATGGTGATGCAACTAAAAGAAGAGTCAGTTTCAAGGTAAGGCATGAAATAGCAGTCAAAGACTACATAATTAAATTTTATTTTAAGCTGGCTCTGACATATCAAAATCAAGTCTCAGTAATGGTATAATTTATGCAAAGCTTAGTAATTATAACCTATCAAACCTGGAAAGAACTAAATTTAGCATGCATGCACAGGCCAGAAACATTCTCAATTCTAAAACACCAGTTTAAATACTAGCTAACTCATTTGTATTCTGGTAAGGAAATTGAAAGAAGAAGTTATAGTAAAGGCTGAAATTTTAAAATAACTGGTTAATTTAAATAATAACCTTACACGTTTAAAAATATACCAAAGGATTAAAAAACTAAGGGGTTAAAAGGCCTAATAGTGATAATTAGCTTGAGTATTTTAGTGCATTTTTTTTATTTTTTATATCTATTTAAACTTCAATTTTTGTTGTGCTAGCTGTTTAGTGCTTTGACCTGTATGTGAAACTTAAGATTTCCTTTTATTGATTTAATCCTCGCAAAATATGTCATTTAAGTCATGTCTCGTATTTTTTCCGTACATATATTATACGTAAGAAGTATGCAATAAGGAAAATTTATTTGATTCATGTATCATAATTTTATAATATATTTCTTAATCATATTTTGTTTTGGGAGGGAAGGTATAAATGTTAAATCTTACTTATGTTTTTGCTTTCTAAGGTTTCCCTTTTGTCTCCCTTACCACCGCCTGGATCCAAGACTCATATTACTGATAAACCAAAGCTTGGTAAGAAAAGAAAGAAATTATCAGAGGGTGCTTCTACACAGTGGTTTGAAAAAGCTGGTATTATATCTTACCTCAATGAAAAAGACTTGAATGGAACCAACAGAGTCGCTTTCACAAATCTTGCAAGTAAAGAAGAGTGCCAGCAATTAATGGACTTGGCCCTGGTAATTTTATCTATTTTTTTTTAATTGATAATCCTTTTCTCAGTACCCTTCCTTGCTAATGGAACTCCTTGGCATTACTTAATCAAATAGCTTAATTGTTTGAGATGAGTCAAGTTTTGCATTTAATCTGGAATGCCAGGTGGTGCGAATTCATTAATTTATTGACAGAATATGAAAGAAAAGTAGCCTTGGTCGTGAACATAGATACAGCAAGTCTAGTACTGAAGAAAGACAGGATTTGTATGGTCCTTAAAAGAACTCTAAGTTTTTTTTTTTTTTTTTTGTTCTTAAAGGTGCTTCATTTTGGCTAAAACGGGCAAAAGGTCCTTTATTTTACTTTTCTGACATTTCTGTCTGTTTCTTGTGACTGCTATGAGTGTAAAGTACCATTTTGGAGGAATACTTTTTGGTGATTCATTTACAGATATATAAATGATGATTTATCATTTGAATTTATTCCTACTTCTTATATAAATGGTGCAATACTCAAGCCTATAAATAAGATGTGAAACTAAACCTTTTGAAATTATTTATTTATTTATTTTTTATATGAAGAGATCATAAAATATTACATAAAAGACAACTTTTCTCTTTCGAGCTCGTGAAATATTAAAGGGCTCCAAATTTTTTTGCATTTTTCAACAGTTTTTTTCCCCCAAACATAATAAATATCATTAAAATAATGATAATATATTAAAACTGCACTGAATAAATAACATTAAGATAGAATATTTTAATTTTCTTATTTTTTTCTTCTTTCTTATTTTCATATTATAAAGTTACCTTACTTTCCATTTTTTGGACATAAGAATATTTTGATTTTGAAAAATAAGGAGGATGATAAATAATATAAAGCACGGTTTCCAAAACACTTCTTAGCAAAAGCAAGAAAGCTATTATAATTATGGGACCAAAACAAAACTTTTAGTTTTGTGCACCGAAAAATCTGCCTTCTTGCCTGCTGGCTGAATTGCTTCTTTTTGTGTAGAAACCGTAATTTTTTTAATTGTTTTAACAGTATTTGATGTTTTATGTTTTTCTATATTTTTCAATATTTTATGAAGATATTTTGAGTTTTTATGTGTTTTTGCCTTGTTGCGAAGTGAGAACTGAATTATTTGAATGAGAAATATATCTCTTTTGAAATTCAAGGAAATACGTTTAGACGAAATGCAAGAAAAAAAAAGCATATAATTGAATATTCCGTACAAGGAAGTCATGTGGTGTACACATCAGATTTTCTTTCTTTTGGGTTTTCGACCTTGTATCTCAGAATGTTAAGAAGTATTTCAAGGCAAAGCACTGTTATTCCAGAAGAACTTTGACAAAATAAAAAATGTTCTCATCGCATAAACAAGAAATGGACATATTTTACAGGAAGTTTGCAATGAGTTTTACTTCCTTGTTCGAAGTAAAGGAAATATTGTAATTGGTTGTTATATTTCAACAAAAATATCCATTTTGATCACTCCATTTAAATTGTGTTTTTATGTACAGACAGAATAATGGACTCTTTTTCCCAAAATAGATTAAAGAGTGAATTCAGAGGAGACTTTTTTGTTACGTCTGTCTGTATGTACATACTTACATATGTATCTCACATAATTTAAAAATGAGTAGACTTAGAACGTTAAAATTTTGTATATTAGACTATTATAACAGGTAGTTGTGCACCCCCCTTTTTGCTTGAAATCGACCAGACAAAAATATGTGTATATATCCACTCTGTTACCCACCTCGGTGATCTCAGTTTTTTTATTCTTATGTTGATAAATTGTGCGTTTTTTGCTTTAATTGAATTATGTTTTTTTATGTTGCAGTTAAGGTTTTTATGCCTTTAATCTGCATGTAATAGTTGTAGAATTATCAACCATTTAAAAGTTGTTTAAGTGCTACTAAGCTTAACGAAATCGCCATTTGTTTACATTTGAAACTCTTGGTAGAATGGTGAATTAAGTCAGTTTCTGTATCTTCAGTGTCTTTTTGCTGAATGGGAAGTAAAACTTTCAGTTTTGTACACAAAATCTGCTTTCTTATTCATTGGCCGAATTGCTTTGTTTTGTATAGAAAGTCTTAATTTTAATTCTAAAAATCATTATTTTAACTGTGTTTGGTCTTTTTATGTTTTTCTCTATTTTATAATTTAATGAAGATGTTTTTAGTGTTATATATTTTTGCCTTGTCTCAAAGTGGGAACTGAATTAATTGAATGAGAAATGTATCTCTAATGAAATTTGAGGAAATAAGTTTAAATGAAATGTGGGGGAAAAATTAGTTTATTCAAAATTATTAATAGGTTATTCAAAGAAGTCATGTGGTGCCCAGGTCAGATTTTTTTTGGGGGGGGGGAATTTTTGGAAAAGCAGTGAGAACATAATTATTTGAATTTTTTACTTTTGAGCTCATAAATGTTTTTCTTAAAATGTTTATCTTCCTTTTATTTTCTCTTCTTTCCACTACATACAAGTCTGAAAATTGTGAAAATAATTCAGATCTTTTCGCATGAACAGGCATCTGTTGAAAAGAATTTTTCTATTAATAAAGAAATCAAGAAATGACAATTTTGAGTTCATTTTACATGTTTTAGTGCACCATACACAGGACTAAGTATTTTGTTACCTGATACAATCTCTGTGGGTCTGAAATTATCAGTTTCTTGTATTCATTCTAAATACATGCAGATTTTTAGAATAACAGAAATCTGTAATTAAATTTGAAGAAAATTATGAAATTAAGAAATTTACCAAGGAAGAAACTGATTACATATAGAAGAAGAAAAACTATTGTTCAAAGGTATATTTTTGAAACATAACAAGTTAGTATATGAAGCAAAGATTATTGGTTTGTTTATTGAAATGAATAAATTTAAAAAAGATGCTAAAGAGAAGGGAATTAATATAAATTATCTTAAATGTCCTTAAATTTTTTAATTAAAGAGACATGTAGGTATTATGTTGTGTTTGTTGCTGTAAAGAATACATGAATTGAATAAATTAAAATTGTAACATACATGTTTTGTAGCTTTTAATTTATAATTATCTTAATATTGATTTAGAATCCATGTCATAAATTATATGTGTTATTTTAAACTATAAATTAAATAAATAAAAATGCTACAGCTTATATGTAATAAGTTATAATAATAAAATGTTCTTAGATTGATATTTTAATAGTAATTTTTTAATAAATATTAAAAAAAACTAGTATTGGCCATGTAAATATATAATGACTAGGTCATCTGACTAATCTGACTGATTACAATTTTGCTTTTCATTTTAACCTATGTCACTTGACATAAAACTGTCTACTATTTACTAAACGTCTGGATTAAGTGAGTTCATGACAAAATGAGGCATAAAAGAAAGAATCAACATAAAACTGACTGTTAATAAAAGGTAAATAAAATGTCACTAATCTTCTTAAAAATATGTGGGACTGTTATGAGCATGAAATATAGATGTTTCAGGAAATTTTGTAATTTAATGCTAATTACTTAATAAGCTTTACAAAGTTTATTTTATTCTTTAATTTGTTTTTGAATTATGTTTTATCATAATGTATCGTACTTACAGGTCTGTTTTGTTCTTAGAATAGTACTACAAAAGTGAAGTTTGAACATATGTAATTGTTTTAATTCAGTTCCCATATGCTGATAGTCTTGTCCGAAATTTTTTTTGGTTGATGGTCCTTAATACTTAATTTCTGTGAGCAGAACTGTGGACAAACTCTGGATGGGTACAACAGGTATAGATATTGAAAATAAGATTTCAGAGGAAGTGCTAATAAGAAATTGAAGCTTCTGTTAAACATATTTGAATAATTTACTTCTAGATATCAGTTGATGGTTAATGTAAAAGGTACGCAAGTTCCTTTTGGGAGAAAACTTGGAACTTTGCATTAATGGTAAAAATTGTAATTTTTCTTGTGGAGCATTGTGTACATGTAAACAGGAAGCTAGATGCCCCATGGAATTTATACAGATCATCTCCTGTGGTAAATTATTTCAGTCCTTGAGAACAATATATTTCATTTTTAAAAAAATGGCAGAAAGATCTATGACAATGGTAAATAGCTTGAATTGGCATATGTATGAATTTTTTTCTCTTTGAATTTTCATAATGCTTTCTTAAGAAAATCCACTCCAGTTTCAATCTGGCCTGTTGTTCAGTTGATCCTTACATCTTTTTGTTACAGGCCTTTAAAAATTTAAAAATTGACCTCACATTTAAGGATGCATTTTAATATTGTAGTTCCCTGATTCGAATGTTGTTCCATTATGCGTAAGGGATTGATAAACCTGTTTAGAGTGGGAGGTGGGATCATAAATTCTTCAAAAGCAGAAAGAGATTTTATTAATCTTTCATAAGAAGCAAGTGTTGAACTCTGTCATATTGTATGTCACATCTTTGATTGTAAGAATTGTTAAGGTTTTACTAAAATGGATATGTCTGTGGCCTTGCACTGGAGTTCTAAAGTCTGCAACTGTTTATCAAATCTGCTTTGTATCTTATAAAGTTGTTATCTAGTTTACCATGTCAAGGCAAACAATTATTGTACTCTTGTTCTTTAAAGTGATCATGCTGCTAAGACCTACCATTATTTTGTCTAGCAGTTCATTGTCTTAACTGAAGGAGAATGAACAGCATTCCTGGATATATTAGGATGAAATGAATTCAAAGCAAATTCTGCCGGAAAAGTTCTGGAAAAGTTTTTTTGATGACAGAATTGTATCTGAAGACCTATGTCCATTAAGAATTCCAGTTCTTATGAGTCTAGACTACTTTTTGTAGAGATGCTCAAACCAAATTTTGTTCATAACTAATGTACACACCTTTGGAGAAAGTTGTAAATGAGCATCACTGAGTTCAGATAGGTAAAAGTTTCATAAACTCATGCCATATGCATGGTACATGTGATGAATATGGGCATTTCCTGTTTCTATGAAAGTTTCACTTTTAAACTGAATACTTTGCATTGTTTGAGAGCCTGTTATCTCTTGTACAATGCCTAATTTTGGTAGGAAAGCTTATTATATTCACAGCAGTATATTTTAATCCTTTATTCGTGTTTATTCTACCAGGATACTTGAGTGCTGGTCATGCTTTTAGATTTGGCATAGCTTATTTCCATACCAGGGCACTTGAGTTATTTAGCATAGCTTATTTGCATAGATTCTTAAGACTTACCATAGATTTCATAAATCACAGTTTATTCAGCACTGATAAGTGTTTTTGTCTTATCTTCTGTTCTACAGATTATTTCAAAATGATTGCATAACTAAATATTTCTAAATAACTGGTCATATATCCTATCCCAGTGTAAGAAATTAATCAAATAAAGCAAGCTTTCAATTGTGTTACACTCCTCTTACTATATAAATAAAAAATATGTGAAAGTTAGTTTTTTTAATCTCCATTAGGTATGGGATAAAACTGTTTTTCTTTGCTAGATTATTTTTATAAGAGAATATATGGTCAAAATTGCATGAAGTACTATGAATTATATGTTACATGCAAATTTTGCGAAGTATAGTGGCATAATTAAGTTTTTAAATGCATATATCTGAAAGGCACCTTTTACATCCAAAAACATGTACTGAGCAGCATAATTTCAGCTTTTCAAATGGCCAAATGCTTCTCATATAGTCATTGAGGGATACCATCACAAAGAAAATTGTCCAGCCTGCTTTACAAGCTACAACTGATATTTTGAACTGCTAAAAATTCCAGTTTCTCATCAAAAATAAATAAGTTTTGTACTGCCCCCAAACTCTTATTTTTCACTGATTTTTTTCATCTGGCAAAAGAAAGAAAGAATTGTGTATTTTATTTGGAAAGAATTAATTAGGATATAATAATGTAATTTTAAAGTTTCTTCAAGACCATTTGTACAAGTTGCAAAAAATTAACTTTATAGGATAAGAAACATTTTAATTATTTGACACTTAATTTGTTGAGAGGATATATAAAAATTTAAATTTCGTATTAATTTACTGAGAGATGTTATGTAGTAAAAATCATTGTCTTCTAAAAGTTTATTTGTTTGATTTATGTCTTAAATTAGAACTGTAAGCCTAGAACTATTTAGAGATATTATACATGCATTTTTTAAGCACCTGAGATATGTTCAAGAAATAAACTGTGCATCAGAATTGCAGGTCAAAATTTCATCAAAGAATTCTTGCCTAAGTAGTACTTTGCCACAGAATTATGTTGAATAAGATTTTGTTTATAATGTGAATCAATTTAATTTTACGATGTTTAGGTTTGCTCTAGCTTCCAGTTCTGTGGTGTATTTACTTGGATGTTACTGCTGTACATCATTACAACATTGTTCTCGTGTAAAAATTTATGTGAATCTGTAAAATGCTAGTATATTTTTACTATAGTTATGGGTCTGGCTTTTAATATATGCAAAAGAATACATAGGTTGATGGTTTTAGTTTACCTTATTTCAATTAGGAAAGAATATGCTACAATTCTATGATCAATTTTTAGTTTTGCTCTTGGGCACAAATAATATTTATTTTTGTAAGGCACCATAAGTTTTTTAGTCCAAAGGGGCTTTGTCCCTGAAGGACTATTGTTTTCATTTTGGCATTTTGCATTGATTCACTATAAATGTCTGATTCATTTTTCAAACTGTTGCCACCAAACATTATTGCCCTGTATTATATTTAAAGAAATTAAATAATGAAGAAACTGCATAAATGTATGTATGTTTCTTGCATTGTGATAAAACAACGGTACCTAGAGCCATCCAATTTTGAATAACGTACGTTTCCACCCGAATATAGGTATCTGGAAGCTCAAATTTGGAATTTGTTTTATTATCTATTTCATATTTTGTAATTAATGAATTTTCAATTAACAAACGCAATGATTTAAAAGCGAGCAATGGCAACACTCTATGGGGAGGGAACCTTTTTATCTCCAGCGTGCGGAACTGTGTATCGAAAATTCTAACTATATGCTTATTTTAAAATTATTTTGCGATATTGCTGCTGAACTTAATTTTATGGTTTAAGTACGAAGAACGTGATATTTAATAAATAAAGTTAATATACAAAACGAAAAAAAAATGGCCGCTTTGGACATAATTTAAAATTTTAATATTATCATATATATATATATATATATTTCCTTTAACTCTTAAAGCTGAAAGGAAGAAAATAGAAGAATACAATATTTATTTGAATTGAAGTTTGAGTATTTGTATGTATCTCTCATTAAATCTGTTAATATTTTTCTATTTGCTCAGGAAGGAGGTGTGCATGGAGATGGGTATAACGGTAGAGAATCTCCCCATACAGAATTTGAAATGTTTGAGGGTTTAACTGTCGCCAGAGCTGCAACGGTATGTCATATTTTAAAATAAATTTGTATTTTTTAAAAATGTTTAAGTATATGAATTTAGTGTTATTTCGATTTGTATTGTACAAAATAATAATGCTCATTTAGGGAGTCACTCTAAACAATGATTTGTTAGTGGAAGCATTTTTTTAAAACAAAGAAACCCATTGAAAATTTTCGTTAAGTTGTATCTTTTAAGGTATAGTTCGACTGTCTTCAATGCAACCTTGGCTGGCTTTCTGCCAAAATACATAAAAGCATTCAAAAGGGGTGTTAGTTATGTGCTACGAGGTGAGAGGTCAGAGGTCACGTGAAAGTTCTCTCTTCTCCGGAAAGAGGGAATTATATGACTGAGAGAGAAGTTCCTGTGTCATTGGATGATCTGTCATCAATTGTCTTTTACACATTTTTATTTTATTTTATTTTTGGCAGAAATAAATGCTAAGATTTACATTGGTTTGTGGCCTGCAAGCCGAGAATGTTGTAATTTTTTTCCATAATTTATGAATTTTTTATGAACATTGCATATTTCATCAGTTAAAGAGAAGTCACTAAAAATCATGGAATTATATTTAGTGATGGTATTCCATATATAGTAAAAAAAAAAACAAATCTGATCAATAGGTTTCCACCGCATTTGTGTGTGATTTATCTAGATCGTAGTTGATTTTAATGTGACATTTGCCAGTACTGTGGTCATTTATGTAATTGTTTAGGATAGCTTTATTTTATTGTTAAAATGAGTAATACAATTGGTAAGAACAACACGTTTCCCAGAGGTGCTAAGAAATTGCTACATAATTTCTTTACATTTTGTGACAGTGAATCTGAGAATGGAGAACTTAGCATTCCCATCTCACAGCCCATGAAAAGAGAAAGCAACATTGCAGCTTTATTGCTGATGACAATAATGAAAATTTGCCGAGAGGCAGAAATGAGGAAGAGCCAGTTTTTAATTTTCCCCCCAAAAAAAAGCCCAAAAAGGGAGTATCAGACAGGGTTGGTTTAGATGATTTTAAATACGATCTAATTCAAAGAACTGTCTATGAATTTTATATTAAAGAGAAAAAAGATTGTATCACTTTCAGAATTATATCCTGTTTTGCAAGAAAAGATAGATTTTAAATAGAAACAAGAAACGTTAAGAGTTAAGTATTGAAATCGTATGTAGAAAAAGCCAAAACAAGAGAGAAATTCAACTGAAAGAAGTGTCATTGTATTAAGAGGAACACAGTAAAAATGATGTAATTTCATCATGAAAGACTACTGAAAAGATCCATGAAAGAATTAATTGGACAAATATGTGTGTACAACAGCATGATATTCTCAAAATGTTTACAATCAGAAACAGTTTTTGGCAAAGAATTATTATTTTTTATATCCAAATCAAATTCCATATAGGGGTATACCCTAGGATATAAAGCAAATACCATATCGGGGGACCATCATGGGTAAATGAATTCTTTTTGTTTTTGCAAAGTGAAAAACTCATTCCGAATATTCCACCAAATACTATAGTGATTTTAGAGAATGCCTCCTATAACACTGCCTAATTAAATAAATGTCCTACTATGGAAAGTTGGGAGAAAAAACGAAATCATGCAGTTGTTACTTAACAAGAATGTACAGTTCTCGCTAATTTTACAGAAAATAGAGTTAATGGAACTTATGAAACCAAATGGCCCTAAAGAAAAAATGTTTATAAATTTGATTCAGTGCTCGAAGAACATGGTTTTATGCCTCTATGTCTGACCATTGCAATATTAATGCAATTGAATTTGTTAAACGGTGAAATAAAGCAATTTTTATAGAACTGCAAGACAACTGGGACATGGCAATGGATAAATTATTAAAAATTACAAAAGCTCTTAAATATTTAATGACAGAAAACTGGAAGAAGTACTGTACCGATGTAGAAAATGACTACTGGAAAGAAGATGGTTTAATGGAAGATTTATGCAAGTCTGTAATTATTTTTTCTGCTGAAGAGGATGATAACTTGGATATGTATAGTGACTGTGATACAGAATAAGAAGTGTAGAGGTAAGAAATTTTGTTTTTTACACCTTTCCAGTATGTGTAATACTGCATATAACTTCTAGCACAGAAATCAAGGTGATATAATAATTTTTTGTCATATTACAGTTATTTGATTTATTTAAGTAACTATAATAATTATTTATCACTGTATATTCATTATAATGAATTACGATTTTTTTTAGTGCGTATAATACACGTAGATTTTAGCTCAAAGATAATAATTATATAATTATAATAATTATTT
>KK116811.1:409882-460036 GCA_000611955.2 Stegodyphus mimosarum | reverse complement strand
TTTTTTTTTTTTTTTTTTTTTTATGGAATGGGTTTGAAAGTCTGAAAATGCTCCTGTCATAATTTACCTTGTATTTTTGCATAAGGGAGACTGTGTTAAGTAACATTTTTGAACAATATCAGTTAGAATGTCTAGAAATTTTTCAACCTTTACATGACCAGACTGAGAAGTTAACATTTATTATTATCATTCTTTTACACACACATATATATATAAAGTAAGAAATTTAGAACTACTTTTTCATAGAGACGAAAATTGAAATTCATAATTAATAAATTTCAAATAATCCTATAAATGCAACAAAGAATTTTTTAATTATTAATTATGAATTTAAGTTTTTGTGTTTGTGAAAAAGTAGTTCTAAATTTCTTATTTTATGTGTTTACTGATATTTTTTCAGCCGCTTAATGTGCAAAAATCCTAAGCGTATTTATATTATTATTTTTTTAATGTTTTGTAAATATGTATATTTTTTTTCAAATTCAGCCGTGTCTTTGTGATTAATCATGTTCTGTAAAAACTGAAATTAATTTAATACAGTTTGATGCAATAAAATCTATCTATATATATATTTGTTGTTGTTGTTTGTTTTGTTTCTACAGTTATCCCAGCGTGGCATTCTAAATCCTTTAGCTGCTTTTCTCTTTTTAAACATCAGTGAAAAAGCTCGTCAAGCTGTTGAATTATTCTTTGATTTAGATACAGAACTGTTTTTTGCATACACTCATCTTGTATGCCGTACTGCCTTACCTGGTAAGTATTTTTTTCCCTATATCCATGTATTTGAATATGTGTCATATATATGTACAGAATTTTTCAGAAACTATTTGTGGACTATAGAAATTATCTGTAGTCTTGGACAGCTTTTATGGGAAGGCCATTTGGTCATTGTAAGTTAGCAACAATCTGCATTATTATTGGCCATAAATTATGAAATCTAGAGATGTTGATTAAAACAAAAATTTTAAAATGATGTCTAATTGTTATAATTTTTAAATTTCATATTATCAGTGATTTATTGCCAAAAAATCAGTTAGATATGTATTTAAAAAAATTAACCTTTCTTATGCATATTCCTTTCACCTTGCTGTGTCTATGAGCAATATATAATTTTCAAGTTTTGACACGTCTTGAAAAATTTTGTAAAATGTTGGCTGGAAATACAAACAAGTTTGAAAAGTTCGGTTTCTGATGTTATCAGTTTTATTATTAAAGATGTAACAAAACTGTTATGAACTATAACAGATGTTTGTATCAAATATATGGCTAAAGGTTTCTCATCAAAGTTAATTCTTTTTTCTATATAATTATTTTATTCACTTTTTATGATTTTTTAAAGCTGGAAAGCTAGAAAAAGAAAAGCTTAACTCTGTCAAGAAATGTCTATTAACACTGTGCACTATACACTAAGCAACAGTGACTAGATCAGAAAAGAAACCCTGAACTATTTCAAAACGGAACTGATCAAAAAAGAAACCCTGTTTTAATAACTGAATCATGCAATAAATATCTAAAGTGAATATAAGTAAGTTTGGAGCTTTTCAAAATAAGGCTGCTGTGTAGTTCAAAAACCTCCTAGAAACGCATGGCTTTTTGGCTCGAGCATATCTCAGTTTTTCATATTTCGAGGTTGGCAGATGTAATGTTGAGTGAAAGAGGGAGCTACATACAAAAGGTTTTGTTCATTTGCTAAGCTGCATCAGGTCTCTAAATAGTAAAATTAGTGCTGGTGTCAGTAATCAGTCACCTTTATAGGAGATTTATTAATTTCTCCTTCCATATATAATCCTTGATTTCCACCCTAAAGTGGCAATATTTGTAAAACACCAACAGCTGAGTTTTGTGCTTTCACTGATTTCTGGCTTTTCGTGTAATATTTAACTTAGTATTTTGTTCAGAAGATACTACCTCTGAGGATGTCTTTTACTACCATAATTCTGGCACTTTAATCCAGTATTATGGCCCATTTAAATCTTTAATGCTTGTTCTGCGTCCAATCTTTTTATCAGCTCTATCACTGCCCTTAGTACTGAACCTTTTGCACTGTTGACAGCACTTGTAAAATGAAAGTTTTATCTGCTGGCCTTTTGTGCATCCCCCACCATCATAACATATGCAAGAGCACTCTTCAGATCTTTGTCTGCTTATTTGGAGTACTTGCTGTATATCTGGATCCATGACAACCTCAGCAAAGTATCAGAGATTCAGCATGTCTGTAATTTCTTGATCAAAATCCAGAAATGCAAGCCAAGTTATTTTGAAAAAGTTTTCTCCAAACTACAGTCGTATACATTAACTAATGTTTTAGCATCTGATCTTTTTTTAAAGTGTCTGTAGAATATTTTTGAGTTCATCTTGTAAAGAAGCAATCTGCAAGTGTTGATGGATCTGCCAATCATTTCATATTGCATCCTTTACACATTCTATGATGATTTCTCATCATATGGCAAGAGCTTGATGATGCAAAAAGATAACTCAGCCAAGATGTTGTTTATAGATTGAACAGATTACAGAAATTTCTTTTCAATATCTTCAAATTTCTTTCTTGAGTCTCTTGTTAACTACAGAAATCTCTTTAGTTTTGTTGGCAATTTCTTGATTTACATTATCTAACACAGCAATTTTCAAACTTTTGGGGATTTCATTCATTTTCTGTGATGGTGCTCTTTAAGCCTTCTTGATGTATTACTATTTCATAGTGTGTAAGAGCAATGTTAAGGGGTTATCTAAAGTAGAGAAATGTAAAGCAGAGAGATGTCTAAACAACTGCACAGTATCCATGCAATGAAATTATGATTAAAACTTTAAAATTTACCATAATACCTCACTTTACACTCACTTACCAGCAATACCCATGGTGTTATTAGAACTGTACAAAAAATTATTTCGAATTTCTTAAATCAGATCATTTGCATTACAACAGGTTACTGGTGAGAACAACAATAAAATAGTTACATAAAATAAACACAACTCCTTCTGTTTAATCATTACATAGAATTCAATTAAAATACATATTAGCTCATTGTTGTTCAAAATTTTTATTATTTATTACAGAAAACAATTTCTATTTAATTTATTAACTAGAGTGCACCATAGTGCCAAACTAGGCCTAAATTAAGACAAAATATAAAATAGCATTTATATATTTAATGAGGCACATGTTGCTGCATTTTTATTTCAGGTTCAGCTGATGATAATTGCAGAATGAATGTCTGTTTCTGCATTTAAGCGACTTCTGTATTTTGTTTTGGTCTTTGTGTAGATGGAGAATCCCACTTCACAGATATGTGTAATTAAAAAGCAGCAGTACTAATTTTCCTTTGTCAGACAAGAGTTTGAATTCCTCTTGTAATTGGAACTAAATTTCTGCATACTTTAGTTATTTTTAGTTTGCTCTGAGATGCGTATTCTGTGAGAACTTCATATTCTTGAGTTTAAGCTGAGCAATTTTTTGTTCATGCTGAATACGTTCTTAAAGTTATAAAGAACCTTCTTTTGAGCTGTTGGAACATAATATTCAAATAAATTTTTAAAAGCTTTGAGATATGCCTGATTATTTTCGAATATTTTTTTCTTTAATCTTGATGTTCGATCAAGAAGCTTTTCTTAAGGTTTGGTTTGATTTATTTGATTATGGCAAAGACGAAAATCTGCCTAAGATGAAGAAGGATATTCTAAGGAAAACTGGCTCGCACCCACATTGTACATGGAGAAAACCATGAAAATGCCTGTACAGCCAGCCCTTGGCAGGGATTTCAACCCAAGGCATACTGTCTACAATCAGAAACCAACACTTGGTGGCTGGTGAGTCAGCTTTTTGTAAGAGAGAATCAAGATCAGTTTAAGGTCTCTCACCATATTTACAACATCCAATTACTTTTTCCTTTTCCCCTCCTATTAGCACACATCCCAGCAACACCCACCTGCTCAAATCTTGTAAAAGCGAAGACCAAATTACCTTCCTCCAAGTAAACCTGTAACATTCCAAAGCTGCAACTCATACAACATATCTCTGAAAATCCAACAGACTTCATCGCTGTCAAAGAACCATACTGCCTAGACAGTCAAATGTGACACGCACCATTCAGCTGGAAAATTTTATCAGCAACACCCAATCTCAGATGCATCAAATCCAAGAGCAGCAATGATTGCCCCCAACGAAAAATGGAACCCGATTTCAGTCATCAGCAAACGCGATTATTTGTACCATTTCCATTAAGACTGACACCTCCCAATTGTTAATCATGAGCATCTACCTGTCACCCTTCGAAGACATAACACCAACTCTCAATGAACTTGTCCATCTCCTCCAAAAATACAACCCACACATAACTGGGCATTTTAACTGTTATAACACTCTCTTGGGCTAAACAGAAGCAGACCATGGAGGAGAGGAGCTGAAAGCTTTTGATAATGCACGTTATCAAGGTTGGGCCAATCTTCTACTTACCACGTATCACCTTGTGAATGCAGTTCAGGAAAAAAATCATGCGCGATGACCACACATAATCCAATCATAAATATGTATCTTTTAAAATCTACAAAACAATCGCTAGCACCAGCCTAACCCACTACAAAATCAACAAATGTAGAATGAACAAACTTCAAGACTACCTAGCGCAAGAGGCAGATACCATAATACGGTCTTTAAAAAGCAGCATATCCAAATATAACTTAAATAAAGCAAAAGAAAACTTACTATCATATTATACAAACAATATGCCAGCAGTCTTTTGAAGAAAAAACTACCCTAGACTTCTCCAACATTAACTGGTGGACATCCAAACTTAGACAGGAAAAGAACGAGACCAGTGAGCTCCATCGCAAATTACAATCTGCAACAAGCAAAGAGATTCGCCAAGAACCTCTTCAAAGATATTGACATCAAAAAGAACGTTACAAAAAAAAATCCCTTGAGCCAAACTCAAATCAGTGCACCAATATTGCGACAATAATAAAAACCCTTAACCTCTCTTCAAGATGGCAACAAACAAAATCTTCAAGCCAACCAATATGCATCTCCCCATGAACAAACCAAGCACCACCAGAATAGATGACATAACAGGAACAACCCTAAACTCTGTTCTCGATCCAGTGATACTAAAAGATAATGCTGAAGATCATGACGATGAACAGAATTCCTTCCGAAACAATGTATGTCCCCCAGCCACCAATGATGACCCCGCCATTTATCCAGCAAGAAATTACGCATATCATCAAGAAACATAATAGGAACAAGGCTCCAGGACCAGACGGAATATGCAATAAGATAGATAAAGTTAACAAGAATATAATCCCTAAACTCTGCAACAAAGGCATCCAACTCCAATGTTCCCCGACTGCTTTAAAACGGGACAAATCATCTTGTTCCTGAAGAAAAACAAATCCCCGAATAATCCCAAATCTTACAGATGCATCAATCTCATGCCAGCCCTTGAGAAAGTCTTAAAGCACAGCATAATAGCAAGAGTCAGATTCCACATTCATCATAATGATAAAATTGACAAAAACCAATTCAGATTCCGAAAGCAGAATTCAACAATCAACACCATTCAAACAGTCATAAGCTGAGTCAAAGAAAACAAAATTGGCGCACACCACTCCGCAGTCCTCAACTTAGACCTGAAGAATGCCTTCGACTCGTTTTAGTGGCCTTCAATTCTCTAAACTCTCAACAACCTAGAATGTCCAAAAAAACTTTTACCTTATTATCAAAGACTTTCTGAATGACAGAAGTAGCTTCATTCACTACAATGACACCATAATCTTTTGTAAACAATCAAGAGGCTGCCCCCCCCAAGGATTCTGCATGAGTGCAAAGCTCTGGAACATAACTTTCAACCCCATAATCCACCATAAATGGTCAGCACACTCTTCCATTACAGCTTTTGCCAACGTCACCTTTGTGGTCAAAGGACGGAAGTGAATCATTCTTGAAATGAACTGCAGAGAAACAGTAACTAAATTTAACAACCTTTGTGCAAAATATAAACTACAACTCTCCGATCAGATATTCCAAGGTCATGGTGATTCACAAGCATGGGCAAAATATTGCAAAGCAACTTTCACTCAAGATCAATGGAGGCTGCATCAAGAATGTCAAAAACCATAAAATACCTTGAAATTCACATCAATCATAAACAAAATTACATCAATCATCTCAAGGAAATCAAAAATAGAACTCGCCAAATGGCATTAAGCTCAGAAGATTCCAGGAATACAACTGGAGCTTCAGCCCACATGTTACCAAAATCCTCAACTGTGACAATAAACATAGTTATATATGGAGCCGCCATATGGGCTCTTCATATGACTGAAGACAAAAAAAATTCTAACCTCCATTCATATACAGTTCAACTTGCACATCAGTCGCGGCTACCACACTATGTCAAATGCAGCATAAAATGTCCTTGCTGGCACCAATCCTCTCCACCTACAAGCAATTCAAGAAGCCATTTACACAACAGTCATGCAACTCAAAAGCAACACTCACCTTTCAATAGACACCCAGCTGAACCTCACAGCAAAATTAAATTCATCAAGAATGACATTCTGACCCTCACAGAATGCAATAATCGCTTATACTGACGGCTCAAAGATTCAAGAAAGATTGGCTGTGAAGTTCACAATCCTGCCTAATGGACTGGAGTTCATTAAACTGGAAAGGCCGTCTTAACTCTTTTAACAGCATCCATCAAGCTGAATTATGTGCAGTTGAAGCAGCAATACAATGTTCAGACTTTAAATATGAAATCCATCAACCAAGCAGCCATATTCTGCATTTTAGATCCAAACAATCCATCCCCATAGCATTTGAAATCAACCAATCTTCCAAAAATTTACCAAACTCTAATATCTCCATCTCTTGGATCATAGGCCAAATGATGTGCTTTACGAGTAGGCAGACAAACTTGTCAAAAAGGCTACCCAAAACCAAGAAGGAATGCATTAATATGTCTAACTTCTGAAATCTTCGAAATACAATTAATAAAACAATACATGACACCTGGCAACAGGAATGAGAAAATGGCTGTAGAACCTATACTTTCTACCCAAAAGTCAGCATGACAACAATAAGTGTCTAGTCCCATCTCACCCAGTACTTAACAGGACATGAATCATTCCCTGAGTATTTCTTGAAAAGAGGAATCACAACGGCAGATATATGCATATGCGGATACCATGTAGATGCTGATCACAATGTCTTTAGCTGTCAATTAACCCAAGACCTTAACCCACGTCATCGGTCATCAATCACCCCAGCATTCAAACGTCTTCGAATTAAAGAATGCAACTTCAACCTCATGATAAAGAAAATAGTAGATAAAGTCAACTCATATGGAACAGAAATTTTTCAAACTTTCCCTGATATCACAGAGCAATGAGACATATTTTTACAAACTAAATGGGTTCAAATATAGACTCAACGTACTACGTACTGATCAACGAACTTAAACTGATGAACAATGAATCTAGAACCCAAGAACTCAGAGCACTGTATATCTCCACAGCACAATAGGACACTTCAAAAATACAGAAACTCCAAACTCTGTATTTACTACCTCCACTTAACATGCTCCTGAAATCACCAAATCCTAATAAGAAAACAGTATTTCTCATTTTGTATATAATTATAATTTAAGAGATCATATTTTGTTTAATATGTATCCCAATTCCTCCTCCTTTTTAGCTATTACTTCCCGATTAATGTAAAATGTATGTTATGAATTATCTGTATTATAGGTATGTCCAGTATCCCAAGTGATGCTTATAATTCTTTTTTTCTTTTAGTCCAAAGGGGCAATTTGCCCAGAAGGACTATTAATTTCATTTTGGCATTATGCATTGGTTCACTAAAACCATTGTTTCACTTTTCAAATTGTTGCCACCAAATATTATCCCCGTGTATCGTATTTAAAGAAATTAAGTAATGAAGAATCTGCATAAACGTATATCTATTTCTCGCCCCACTGAATACTCTGGGCAGTATTCCCAAACTGTCAGTTTTCTGTCAACAGGGCATCCACGAGACACCTTGGAAGAATCTTTCATCATGACGGTTAGTGTGAGGGGACAATACCTGTAAAATCTCATCGTGAAATTCTGTCACCTATACTGTCTTATTCTTCATTTCCATTCTTGTAAATAAAATCATTAACTTGTAAAAATTTTTTGACAATGAATTGATTAAATGTATTATTTAGGCACACTTGTTATTTATATGTGTTTTTAATTAATACCTACATACTACAGAATGATGATTTGCTGAGCTCTCAAAAGAGCTTTTTTAATTTCAGTTGTAAAGTAACTTTAGTGAAACATTTTATATTTATCTAACATATATTTGCTTGCATTTTGTGCCTAGGAACTTAAAAACTATAGTTCTTTTAAAACTGTTTTAAGCCTGAGAAAAGGTCTAAAGTGTGCATTATTTTTCCATTTGTAATGACAAATTATTTGCTATTAATTATTAGTAAAATCATTCAGCATGCTTTAAGTTGCTCAAAGCTTAGAGTTGATTTATCTAATAAGAGGTGCAGAATTTTGGTTAGCTACTATATACATTTGCACATAGATGATAAATAGTATTTTCTCTTATTTATCTCAGTGTAATATTGTAGCAAAAAATATATCGTTATTTATGCTGTAATATTTTTAAATATTTTCTGATTATCTGCAACCCCACTGAAAAGTCAGAAAAAGTATTTATGAAACAAATCAGTATGTTGCCAAAATGTTTATAAGGTAACCCATATCACCAAAAAGCATTTATGTGGCAACCTAGGTATGCATGTAACATATAAGTTCTTAGGACTAGCTAAGTTCTTTAACACATGTCTGCTTTGGCTGAAGCACAATGCCGGATTGCATGGATGCCGAGATTGTGCAATTCTCTGATATTTATTAAGTCAAAACAGATTACTGTACACATGGGGAGAACAACACAAAAAAGAGGGATTTCTCTACCAGTGTTTCTTCCTTTTATAATTTTATTGATTGATTGCTATTGTAATGAATTCTTAATGCACCACCATTTTCATGCTTAATCTTGCCAAAAAAAAATCAGTGTCCAATGTGTTTGCGACTTTTCAGTGGGAGTATGGATAATCAGAAAGTACCAGTTTTACTTATTTTTGTGTTAAAAAGTGAATAAAAGTTTTATTTTTATTTTAGATTCACCAGATAATCGGAGTGATTTAAGCCATCCTATTCATGCAGATAATTGTGTTCTTAGACCAGATGGAGAGTGCCTTAAAGAAAAACCAGCTTACACATGGAGAGATTACAGGTTCACATTTTTTATTATAAATTAATCTTTCCAACTCGGTTAACTTTTCAGCCTGGTGTGTTCTATCTTTGGATAATCATGGTCTTAATAAAAGTCTGATAGAACTAATTGGTTTTTAATATAACTCCTGATATAATTGAATGGAATATTTAATAGAATCTTAGTAGAAATCTACAATCTGCTGTTAATGTACATAATTAAAGAAGTTATGGAAAACACTGGCATTTAAAAAAGAGTGTAAGATAAAACTAGGAATCAAAAGTTCTTTCTAATATTTCAGATTTCTTTTTATTAAAAAATGTTTAGCAGTGTAAAAGTAAAGAGACATTTGAAATGAAAAGCATTATGGCTAAATTCCCTCCCCCCTGTTACTAAGTGTGAATAAATTTCTATTTTTTAGTGCCATTCTTTATTTAAATGAAGATTTTGAAGGTGGAGAATTTATATTTGCTGAGGACAAGAACAATATACAGGTAACGTTATCATAATTTTGAAAATTTTTAATAAAATATTTGCATATTTGCACTGAAATGATAAGACTGTTTATGAAGACTATCTTTTTTTTTAATTCCCTTTTAAAAAAAAATCTTTTAAGTATGCACAATAAAATAATAAATGTAAATTAATCAATCAAATCAAAATATATAAAGTTTAAAAAATGGTATGAATAATTCAGTCATTATTGTTTGGATGTGTTTTGGAAATGAGTCCTCTGTTGTCAACTGAAAGAAATGTACAGATGATATTTAAAATTATATGCTTTACTGTGTGTTTAGTTAAGTGATAATATAACAAGGTGAATTTTTGTTCTTAAAAACATTGTAGAATTAGAATTGTAATTGCTTACAGAAGCAGAAAAATTTAACTGAATGTAGAAATCTGTTTTGATGAAATTTAATTTACTTAATAAAGCACATTTTTGAATAATATGTTTAAACATGTAAATATGTGTTGCTTAACCTCATGTTCAGATGCCACTAAAATGCTATTTTTAAATTTGAACATCTTATAAAATAAATGGAAAAGTAAATAATTAAAACAACAACCAATATTACTGCCATGATCTAAAAAATAACTGACTGACTAAAATCATTAGATCATATAGTACATGATCACCCAATCATGATAGAAATGGAGAGTGGTTAATGGCAGTGGTCTTAAGCAGTGACACAATGGCTTGTTGAATAAATCTCAGTTTTCATGAAAGACATTTTGGGTGGTCTTGTGTCCAAATATCTTACACCTTTTACCTTTCTTTTGAGGTGATTTTTAGCTGAATAGATTTTAAATGACTGTGCATTGCTGTCATTATAAAGACAGTATACTTTACAAGTGATTGTGCCTTCCCCAGCACTTAATCTAAACCTAGTAATAAAATATTACTTTGCTAAATAATTTGGGCTGCTATGAAATTCTATTTAGCGACATTATCTCTTTCCTGTGTAATTTTGTACACAAACTCTAAATCAACAGCACAATTGCACATATATATACAATGGCTGTGCAAAAGGTTAACATAAGTTGAGAACACTAGATATACCATAAAGCACATGCATCTGCTGACAAATATAATTCTACCATTTGTAGAAGCTTTAATTTAGAAATTAAACAATTAGATTGAATATTTAGACATTGGGTTGAATATTGTTGAGATAAAAAGACATCAGAAAAGGGAGCTTAGGAAAAGAACATTTCACCCCTAATTTTTCCTAAAATAAAAATGAAACAGTATACATATCAATTAATGGGTGACCAAGAAGAATATATCTTGTTTTTGGCAAAACTGCAAATTGCCAGTAACCCAACTCTCTCTCTTTAAGAATAAGCTCTTAAGGAAAACAGTAAAATAATCAATTCCCAACCTGAAGAATAGAAAGCAGGCAAGTCTGCTGCGATCAAATGTTAACCATCTGGGCCTTATTTAAAATAAAAAAATAATTAATTAAGTGCATAAATGGTATCAGGGTTCGTACGGTCCTTAAGAGTTCTTAAAAGTCCTTAGGTTTTTTAAATCTATTTTTGGTCCTTAAAAGTCTTTAATTTCGGCCAAAATCGACAGAAGGTCCTTAATTTTAATCATCTGAACTTCCTATCTGTTTTTACGATTGCCATTTTGAGTGTGAATTAGCATTTTGAAGAAATATTTTTGGCGATTTACTGACATATAAATAGTTATTTTTTGAATGGGTTCATGTGTTATAATTTGTTCCTATTTCTAATATAAATAGTGGGGATACTCGAGTTCTAAGCAAGAAGTGAAACATAAGCATTTCGAAATTCATTTTTTCTATTGAAGAACTCTTAATCAACTTTTCTCTTTTGGTGATTTGGATTTTTTTATTTAATGTTTCTAAATTTGGTGAGTTATCAACATTTTGGCAATTTTAAGATCAGTTTTTATAGAAAATTTTTTATTCCGAGATCTGGGAATTTTTCGACGATTTTTTAATGCATTGTAACATTGATAAATTTCATTAAAATAATGCTAATCTATTGAAATTGCATTTAAAAAATAACATTAAAATAAAAATATTTTATTTTTATTTTGCTGTCATATTATAAAGCTCCATTTTAACAACTTATTATATGCAATATTTTGAATCTGAGAAATAAACAAGGTCTAATACTCTAAAACATAACTTACGAAACAGTTCTTACTAAAAGCAAAATTAGCTATGTAATTAACCAAAAATATCTTCTTTTTAATTTTTTCATAGTTCTTCCCATGTAATTGTCTCAGAATATTCAGAATTCTCAGAACATGCATCAGTTTTCTCTATAAAATTAATTTTACACTTTTCCTTTTTTATTTCAAAATATTTCTGGCTTTTGGCTATTACAGAGTTGGTAGGGATAATTTTTCTTTAGGATTTTAGACACTGCAGCTTGGAAAGTTCAGAAAGATTTGAAGGCAAGATTTACAGACCCACGATTCTAGAAGATTCCAGTAATATGTGACAAAATGAAAAATGTCTCCATGGTATCAACACACAGTGGATGTATTTTACAGAAAGTTCGTGATGAATTTCTTACTTTGAGAACATCTGGCAGAACAATGAAAACATAATATTTGAACGTTTTAACATCTGATACTAGAATCTTTTTCTTAGCATGTTTATCTTCCCTTTATTTTTCCAACTTTTCACTGGACACAAGCAGGGAAAATGTCAAAAATGATTCTAATCTTATCACATGGACAGGCATTATAGAAATGCATTTTTTATTTATAAAGAAATTGAAAACTGACAATTTAAAAGATTTATATAATATGCCTTAATGCATCATACAGAACTGGCACTAGGCATTTTCCCAGCTGAATCCAAAATTCTGCTGCCTAGTGCCTTTCTAAATTCTGCTTCCAGTGCCTGCTCTAAATTCTAAAAGTTATGAAATTTCTAGATTTTGTTGCTCAGTTTGTCACTGAATACATAAAGAAAATTATTCTTCAAAGATATGTACAATTATTATTATGTAAATTACTCAGTTGTTTATGATTTCAGCTTTACTATAGTTTCCCATTTCTATTTCCTCATATGATAGAGTTACGGAGCGAGATTAAATTAAAATTAAATTGTATAGTTTTTGACCACTAGTTCACATTTTTAGTTTGAATTTGACTGTTCTTGTTTAACTACATCACCACGAGCTGTAATTGATTTTGTTGGCATCAGGACATGCCTTTATGTTCTAAGTTCTTTTTAAATGAAGAAGCTTATTTAAACCTTTGTCTGACATTGAAGTTACTTTCAGACATAGCGATAATTTGCTTCACATCTGTTGGGAGATTTTGGACCATTTGACTTTTACCAGATCTATAAACCCTTATAGCTGTATTGTAGACAGGTTGACAAGTTAGAAGATAAAGCACGCAGAAACTAGTGAGAAACTGGTTTGCATATTGAGACAATTTTCTGATTGTTAAAAAAGATGCTTAAAGAGAAAAAAATTGATTTAAATTGGCCAAAATGTCTGGGAAGACTTCAAATTAAAAAGACGCCTAAATATTTTATTGAGTTTTGTTGTTACAAAACATAAATGTTCTGTAGCTTTTAATGTGTAATTATCCTAATATTGTTTAAGAACCAATGTCATAAATTACATGTATTTTAAACTGTGAAATTTTATTAGATTGTAATTTTAATAGGGCTTTTTTAACAAATATTGTTAAAAAATAAATAAAATTTCATATTGGCCGTGTAAATCCATAATGACTAAGGTTATCTAACTACCTAATTTAATTATTTATAACTAACTGCTTACCCTTAAAAATTATCTCTGCATATTAAAGCGAGTTATTGCCTTTCATTACTCCTTACCGTGGTCACAAGATAAAACACAAAAATGTAAAAATTCATGCAAAGCAACATATCACTTGTGGTGCTTTAGTGGCTTATTGGACCTACACGAAGCTACGACACTAACTGAGACACAGAGCACAACTAACTTTTAAATCTTGCCAACCGTGCCTACATGAGGCCTTTTAGGTTTGTTCTAATCAGCAGGTCTCTCTCTAGGCAACAGCAGTGGTGACAGGGCGATCTTTTGTTATGAATCGTGCTGATTATGATCTTACTTCTCATTTTAATCTATGCCGCTTGACATAAAATATACTTGCTATTTACTAAACCTCTAGACTGAACAAATGAAACAAACAAAAAAAAAAAATCAACATAAAGCTAACTGTTAGCAAAACAAATAAAATGTCATTTATATTTCAAATATGTCCAACTATTATAAATGTAAAATATTTAATGCTACTTGATACATTTTATAGAGCTGATTTTATTCTCAAACTTATTAATAATTTTGTTAATTAATTCATGTTTAATAATAATTCATCCTACTTATGGATGTATTTCCTTTTTAGGATGGTATTACAAATGTGAAGTTCAAGCATAGATAATATTTTTAATTGAATTTATTCAGTTCCCATTTGCTCATAGGTCCTTAATTTTTTTATTAATGGTCCTTAAAAGTCCTTAAGATTACTTAATTTCCATGTGCAGAAATGTGTACGAACCCTGGGTATTCTAAAAATGATATATATATATGTGTGTGTGTATATATATATATATATATACACACACACACACACACACTCTTAAACAAAAAAAAGACACACCAAGAAGGAGTTATCTGAATGGGACGAAAATCGGTAGAAGTGATGTACACGAACAGAAAAACAAATGTTTGCAGTTTGAGAAAAATTGGATGATTTATTGAAGTGATAGAGCTTCACAAAGTGAAAAAGGTCAGTAACATGTTTGTCCACCTCTGGCCCTTATGCAAGCAGTTATTCGGCTTGGCATCGATTGATAGAGGTTGTGGATGTCCTCTTGAGGGATATTGTGCCAAATTCTATCCAACTGGCGCATTAGATCATCAACATTCCGAGCTGGTTGAAGGGCCCTGCCCATAATGCTCCAAACATACTCAATAGTAGAGAGATCTGCCGACCTTGCTGGCCAAAGTAATGTTCGACAAGCAGTAGAAACATGTGCAGTGTGGGGGTGGGCAGTATCTTGCTGTAAGCCCATGGTGGCGTGACATGAAGGCCAACACAACTGGCCTTAGAAGTTTGTCGACGTGCCGCTGTGCTGTAAGGTTGTGACGGATGACAACCAAAGGGGTCCTACTATGAAATGAAATGGCACCCCAGACCATCACTCCTGATTGTCGGCCTGTCTGCTGAAAGACAGTCAGGTTGGTATCAAACCACTGTCTGGGGCATCTCCAGACTCGCCTTCGCTGGTCATCGGGTATCAATTCAAAGCGGGACTCATCACTGAAGACTATTCTACTCCAGTCAGTGACATTACAGTGCGAATGAGCCCGATACCACTGCCAACAGGCTTGACGCTGTATAGAGGTCAATGGTAGTTGGCACAAGGGGCGTCGTGACCTCAGCCCCCTTTCTGTGAGCTGCCTATGAATGGTCCTTGCGGTCACTGAAGCACTAGTCGCATGTACAATCGATGATAATAATGCATCTGGAGCTGTGGGTGGCACTCTGACGATTGCTCGATCTTCACGTTCTGTTGTTTCTCTAGGCCTACCTCTTCCTTCTTGACGTTGTTTGCGACCATGGCTTACCCATTCCTGCCAACATCGTGTAATAGTGGCATCACTCCTGCTCAAATGTCGAGCTATTCGCCGAGAAGGCCAACTGGCTTCTGAGCCCAACTACACGACCTCTCTCAAATTCTGACATCTGCGCATATCGTTCGCGCACCTGTATGCGAGGCATAGTTACTGTCTACCAGAGTACACGGAATGAAATTCGTGAAGAATTTATGACCTGGAATAGTAATTTCTCCTCTTAAATATCCTGCCAATTGCGCATATCAGATGCGCTGTAGTAACAACCGTGGCAAGCATCATTCATTAGTAGTGACGGTAGTGACAACCGTCATTCATTGCAGCCAAAATGTAAAATTTTGCATTTTCCGTCGAAACCTGTATGCATATCAGTTTGTGTACAATTTGCTTTATACCTTCTCGGTGCATCGTGGGGCGCCTTTTTTTTTTTTTTCTTTTTTTTTGTCTAAGAGTGTATATATATATTTTTTTAGCCTGGATGGGCACTAGCCCAGAAGGGCAACTAGTCTGGAAACAGTGCTTTAAATGTCTGAATCACTTTTCAAATTGTTGCCACCAAATATTATTGCCTGTTTTATATTTAAAGAAACTAAATAATAAGGAATCTTCATGAATGTATGTATGTTTCTTGCCTTGTAGCCAAAAAAAAAAGAAAAAAACAGTACCTAGAGTCATCAAATTTTGAATAACATAGTCCTGCACCTGAACATAGGTACCTGGAAGCCTGAATTTGGAATTTTGAATTTGTTTTATTGTCTATTTTATATTTTGTAAAATTTTAACAATTTTTTTTTTAAACTCAACAATTTCAAAGCAAGCAGTGGCAGCACTGTAGGGAATGAAACATTTTTATCTCCAGCACATGAGACTGTCTATCAAAAATTCTAAAGATATGCTGTTTTTAAATATTTTTACCACAATGTGGCATTAGCCCAAATGCTCTCAAAATGTGTGTCTTCTGTAAAAGGGGAAAAAAAAGCCTGTTTGGGCATAATATAAAATCTAAGAGCTTGCAGATTTTTTTTTTTTTTAATTTCTACCTGGGAGGGGGTTTTTGGCCCCTTCGTTGTGTCCTGGCAAACAATAGGGACACCGTAAAAGATCATCACACTAACATCATTTTACCTTCTGCCATTGCTGCCCACACGATACAATAAAAAGTCCTTTTTGTCCCATGGGTTAAGTATTTGCCCACATCTGCTATATGATATGCTACATAAGTATATTCTGCTTTCATTTTCATTTGTATATTACAGGGAGATAATTATACATACCCAACAATGCACAATTTACCAGATTTTCTTAATTAAAATGCTAATTTTAGTGAGAATTCTTTGACCGCCATTAAAATATAATGGCTTATTCCTAACTTAACGGTCACAGAATAATGCACAAAAAAAAGAAAAGAAAATTGATGTTTTCTGTGGTAAGCTATAGGCTTTTGTTAGAATATAAATAACCATAAGATTTAGGCTGCTGTTTCTGTAATCATATTTGCTATAATAGGTCTACATTTTTACTCTTGATACAAATTATAGTGACACGAAGCTCATAGAAATATTTAAAAATTTTTTTTTCTCTGTTGAATCTGTGGAGATTTTTCCTTCTCTTTAAATATCATGAGGATTAACATCCTACCATATACGTATTATGTATACTTATAAAGACAATTTTTGATGTTATGGTGTCTTCCAATATGCTTTTCTAATATGGCCTTATTGTTAAGCTGATGTTTCATTCTAGAATTAATGTTTTTTTTATATTAATGTGGGCAAATAAAGTATAAAAAAGCACAATGCTAAATGTAATGCTATAAATGATAAAAAGATTCTTTTTTATTTTCTGTTAAAAATGTAATTCAGAAATTGTCTTTATATGCTTTTAATGTACTGCTGTAAATGATAAAAAGATATAAAATTTTATTATGCTGATGTAAAAGTATGAAAAAATTCAGTCATTTTTTAAAAGATTATAGAAAGAAAATGTTTCATAAGGGATAAATTAATACTGTAATCTTTGAAAGTACTTGAACATACTAGTAAATTAATGGTGCATTTTTACATGTAGAAAGTTTATTTTTCAATATACTTGTAATTTGTACTGTATGAGTAATGTATATTGTAACAGCAAGCTATTTGTGCATTTTAACTACACAGCAAATATTATTTTATTGCATTTTTAATGTTCAGTTTAAGAACTAAAGTTAAAAAACATTTTTAACTGAGAATAATTTTTGAATCAATTTTTTGTCTTTCCATTTTCTGCATAGGCAATGATAAAACCTAAGTGTGGTTTAACTGTAGCATTTTCAGCGGGCGAAGAAAATTTGCATGGTGTTAAAGCAGTAAAAAAAGGCCGCAGGTGTGCCTTAGCCATGTGGTATACTTTGGATTCAAGATATAGAGAGAAAGAGCGGGATTTTGCAAATGCAGTGTTAGCAGATTTATGGACAAAAAGGAGGTTATCAAGTCGGTCTTCTTCGGACAGTTATGAAAAATCTACTTTGTACAAGTTTGCTGAAGATGCAAAGCATGTTCTTCATGAGCACTCTGAATTATAACATTTATTTCATTTTTATGCATTTAAAGAACATTTATGTACAGTGTTTTTAGCTTTTTATTAACTTCCAGAGATTATTTATAATCTTTTTTAAAGCTTTTAGTCTATGTAGAACAGCTGTTTAGCAGTTTCGTTTTTGTTATTGTTAGAAATTTTATTTTTTGTGAAATTTAAGTGTTATTTTATTTATTATTATTATTGTCCTTATTTTTTTATTTTAGTTTATATTTTGCAGTTACTATATTAGTTTGTTTTTTTTAATTTCTATTCAGTTATTTGATTTTTATTCAGTTATCTCTTCAGTCATTAAATATGTTTAGTTGCAATAATATTTTACCAAAAGATCTTAGCTTGTATGTTCAGAAATTAATTGAAATGCAATCATATTTAATGTAAAATTCAGAATGAGTCAAGGTGATTGAAAATGATTCACACAATTTCCAGATGATTAAATTTTTAAAGTTTTTCAAAGTGATTAACGATGCATCAAACAGAAGAAGAAATGTCCATGTTGTACATCTCATATTATAAGGTATGCATTTGTAAATCTATAAGAGCTAGACTAGGGTAATATTAAAAAATAAGTCACTTATTCAACAGAAATCATACTGATTTTTGAGTTCCTCCAAAATTCTGGCATTATATATCATTTGGATTTTGGCTCTTCAGGATTTTTGCAGAGTTTACTTCATCTTAAATTTGATTAGTATGTATATGCTTAAAGACTTCAAATTATATATTGATGATTCATAATTAGTGTATTAGTTTTTAATTTGCAAGTCTATAAAGTTACATCTTATTTTAATAAAGAAGACATGTTTTATTGTATTGTAAAGTAGGGTTTTTATTTTTGGTTTTGAGGCTTTGTGTTGTACATCTCTGTGCTTCTTTTCATTATTTATTTTATATTTTGAAGATTTAAATTACTTTAATTGTAAATTTAAAATTTTCTGTTTGTCTGAAGGGATATTTTCTTATCATAAGAATAATTAATTTTATAGGACCCTATGAGACTACAAAGTTTGATTAAGTATATTGCAATTTCTTAATATGTATAATTTTTAGTATGAGTAAATTCCAGATAGAATTAAGAGAAAGGAGCATCTTTTGTTCTTCATAGCCTTAAATGTGAGTACATAAACCTGGGAAAGACGTTTATAAAAAATTAGCAGAAAATTTATTTTTGACACAGCATCCATATATTAAGTGAATGCAGAGGAAATACTCTCTTCATGTTTTAAAAGAATTTAAAGGTAGTAATTCAAAAGAAGCACCTGGAAATAAAAAGAATAAAAATTGAAGTTATGCTAAAAGATTTAGAAAGTAGTTATTTTTTTATTTGCAACTGCTGAAAAATGTTCATTATTGAAATGAATTATGCCCTAAATGGCATGTGCAGTTGCAGTTATTTAAAAATGTATATAAAAAGTGTTCTTAAACCTTGAAATCATCCTGAATAAATCTTGAATCTTAAAATTATCTTTATGAAATTAATGGGCAAACTGTGTGAATATAGATGGTAGCCATCTGTAAAAGGCTTAGTTATGTACACAAATTTAATTACAAAGGAAGGGATGAGTTTAAGATGCTAATACACAGTTAAAATTATGCTTAAGAAACAAATTCTGTCTTTTCATATTAATCTTCAACACATGATTTCTTAAAATCCCGATTCCTTTTTTGAAAAATATTATGAAATAACTAAGGATTTAAATGTAGTGATATCAGACATTAATATAAATGCAGTAAAATTATACAAATCTTCATGCTTAAGTACAATCCTGTACACATTTGAATTTCTAATTCTATGTTTTATAAAGTGTTCTGAACATTTCTTTAACGATTTTCAATAGTTAAAGAAAAATTGTTTCAATTGGAAAACTGCTAAAAATCAACCATTTATGAATTTGCAGTCTTTAACAATTTTCAATAATTAAAGACAGCAAATTTATAAATGAACATGATTTAATCCTGTGAGTTTATTAGTTGAAACAACTAACAAAATTACAGGGTTTTTAGTGAAATTTTGGTAGTCTAAAAGCATTTATTTCTTTTCAAAGAACCAGTAATCTCAACAAACATGACAACTTGTATTTGATTCAGAAAATATGTGAGATAAAAACATTTAATTCCCATTATTCTATATATCACAATATTTTATTGATTAAAATATAAAATATAGTTTGACTGTCTTTATACATAAGTTTTACTGATCTAATTATTTTTTCTCTCTTATGATATATTTGTATAATATGTATAACATTCAGTCAGTAAATAGGTAAATTTACCTCCGCTATACTTAAATTTCTTGTTTTTTGTGTTGTTGTTTTTCTACTATTTCTTAAGCTGTTTAAACAAATATCGGAAATAGAAAGTTCTGTTATTTTTTGCTACCTGCTTTAGCATTTCCTTTTTCTTTCTTTCTTCTACCCCTCTCTTTTTTTAAGAGGGATGTCTGATATTTTACATTGATTGTAATTTCAATGTATTAACTGCAATAGCTTCAGAATAATTATTTTCAGTTGGTTGTAAATATAAACTTTTGCATAAAGAGTAATATGTGGCTGGTAATTTTTTACCCTCATTGTATTTTGCAAGTCTTAAATTCAGGTGCAAGTATAGAAGAGTAGTATATTTTTATTGGAGGCAATATTTTACATGAATGATCCAGAAATATTTTACTATATTAATGTACTGCCCATTTTTACATTTTGGACTTTATTAATAAAATTAAGCTAAGCTCAATACAAGAAGTACTTAACGCTATAATATGTATATAACTTCACTAAAACTATGAAACTGCATAACTGCTGTTTTGAGAAACATGCAATAAAAATTTGACATGCATTTGTTTTGGGGAGATATTGTGAGTTTTATATAATTCTTCTTTTTTTTTATTCATCTCACAGAATATGCTTATCTCTATTTTAGTGCAGAGTCAAATGTGGAAATATAACCTAGAAAATACAAAAAAATGTAAATTTGTGATTTTGGTATAGTGCTGATTTTATATTCATTGCACACATTCAATTCTAGGTGCTAAAAAGTCAGTTACTATATTTGTACAAGAGTGGTGGATTTCCACTATATTTGCAAAAAGTATGCATTTAGATGCTAATAATTAATTGTATTTAAAATGGCTAAAATACTCTTCTGTTTTTAAAATCACATGTTTTGCTTAAAGGTTGTCTTTAAATGTGTTTTAAGCAAATTTATATGCACATTTTTATGAGATCTATTTCACTGCCAAATATAAAATAATGTGATGTTTTTCTAATATACTAAAATTTTTTGATACGAGTAAAGTATCAGATTTATTTATTTATTCAAAATGTTTTGTTTCTTTGTATGCCATTTATAAATGTGTCATTGAATAGGAAAATGTTAGTTTGTATTTGAAATATTTAAAATTGTATTTGAAGTTGTTTTACACAAAGTTGGATTTTCATTGTTTATATGTAGAGTGCCCCCCCCCTTTTTAATACAGTATTTGCTCATGGATTTTTTACCCCTTCACCTGTTTTTTCTGTTAGCTTTTTAGGAATTTTTTTTAAGGATTCATGTAATTTCACCCTTTCTCAAGGCGGAAGCGAGCTTCCCTAAATTTTAAAATGCATTTGCATACCGATTGTTTTCATCTTATTAATTGATTTGGATTTTGGATGCATAAGCTTGGATTGATAAAGCAATAATAGTAAAGAGTTTCAAGAAAACAGGGATATCTAATTCTCAGGACAGTTCTGAAGATCATTGCACATGAGCAGATAGGCTGAACAGTGGTGAAAATGATGATAATGGTAATGATACCAATGACTTACTACCCAAGCTGTAGCAGACAATGTAGATTATCCATGGATACTTTTCATTTGTTATGTTCCTATTAGAACTGTGTCACTGAATTAAATTATTTGCGTAATTTAACCCCCCCCCCTCGATTTTCATGGAATAAAATTTTTAAAAGGGGGAATGCAAGTAAATACGCTATATGTGTTTTAAAAATATTGTAAAATGTCATAGAAATACAGCATTATCATTAGATGATCATATTTATAAATGATATGTAAATACAATTTCAACTGTGGTACATCTTTTTTTTTTTTTTAATATATATTTTTGTCGGTATTTCTTTTTTTGATCAAAATAGGAGGATGAAATATTTTTATATTTTGTTTAAGTACTTTACAAAAAAAAATATTTTTAGGGTATTAAAAATAAAATTAATTTTCATTTAGTAAATAATTTATATAAAATAGAATTCTTCAAGCAATGTAAATGCATATCCAGAAATTATGGGTTTTTCAAAAATCTGCTTAAACTGCCTATTTTCTATGTTAGATTTAATGAAAAAATTTTGATTTATGTCAATTACACCTGTTTTTGCTTTTTATGCTGAAATTACTGTTTTAAGTTATTAAAATTAGAGATGGGACGAGTTTTAAATTTCTAGAATCTAAATCTTCTTTTTCTTATTCAGCTAGGAAGGCTTTTGAATCCTTCATATGGGATAAAAAAGAATGAAAACTAAACTTGTCCTTAAAAGTATTTAACTAAATGAAACTTTGAAATCCGTGCTTATTACACTGAAAACTGGACTTTCTGGAAAACTCTGAGGATGCCAAATTCCTGATTTTGAGCATATAAAAAATGGAATTCATGTTAGAAAAGCCAAATGAATGGGGAAAATTTCTGCTCTGAAATCCTAAAAACAGTTATCTTATTTGGTACCATATTAAATATCAAAAGCCTGCATTTAAGTAATAAATGATTTTGAGAAAAAGAAATACATTTAAACATAAAAGCCAGCATATATCGTAGGGCTCAAACATGAGAGTAAAGCATGTGATCCAGTTATAAAATTCTGCCAAATGTGAAAGTTGGCAGAGATGTTACCAGTCATTCTGGCAGAAGTTTAAATGAACATATTCTTTATTTAGTTAGATAATAAAGAGGTACAAGTTATGGATATAGCACATAAAAACCTAAGTGATGTAACATAATTTTTTATGTTTAATGGCCATTATCTGCTTTCAAAGTCGTGTATCGGCTTTTTTTTATATGCCCAAAAACAGTAACTTTGAAAATACTCCACTTCATGCTGTCCCAAATATTTACAATTTTTTTGCAATGAGAGGAAAACATAGAACTTAAATCCTTTCACAAAAATTAAACCAGTTTATCGAGTGTACATTAGACTTGAACTGTTTGTGTAATTGAATGCCGGATAGTTGGGCTTTTACTGTAATAATAATAATTTTAATAAAATTAATTCAGGAATGCATTTTTTAAATATACCTATATTTAAAAAGATGCTTATGAAATTTAATAATTGTAGTGCACAATTAAAACTTCTGAAATTGACGTCATTTTCTCAACATGTTTTCCCAAAAAATACGTGAGTAACATTCAATTTTTTTATATTTTTTAATCAAAGAAGTATAGAGACATAGATGGCAAACTATAGCAGTGTAGCACTCAAGGCTACCATGACGGGATGTCAGTGATCCAAATAACACTGAAATTTCAACAGTTTCATTCTTTCTAAAATTGTCTTACTGGATATGAATAAACCTAATCACTGCAAAGTTTTTACTGTTTTTTTGGGGGGGGGCGGGGAGGTAAGGTTAGAATTTAAATGGCAAATTGTGCAAAAATGTGGAAGATGTAAATGTTTTATTTTATATATTTTTAAGAATTGGAGATTCAAATGCCCCATCCCTAAAAAAAATTAACTACTCACGTTCTTGATGTTTCATAAAATATTATTTGAATTAAATGTATTTCTTCTTTAGAATAAATATTTTAATCAAAAGTAACTATTCCCTTCTGCATTTTTATATTGATTAAATTTCAAAATATTTGCATCTCATAAATTTATTCTGTATTATAAAAAATGGCTGCCAGTTTATACCAGAATGCCTTTGATTCAAAAAAATTCATAATCTGAAAATATATATATTCTATTTTAGAAAATCATTTTAGTATTTTAAGTGTTTTATATATATGTGTGTTTTTTTAAATTTAGGTTGTGCTCTGTTTGTTTTCAAATTTCTATTTATAGAATTGTAAATTATTACTAAGTGTTTATTTATATCAGGTATATTTACTGCTGGGAAGTATTTATAACTTATTTATATCTAGTCTTGCTGTAAGTGCCATAATGTGCCTTTTATTTTAGTGAAGGCCTTTTTATTTACTTACATGAGCTGCTAAAAACACTAACAGCTCTTTTGTACTTCCACTCTTGTACAGAATTTTGTAATTTTATAATGCAGAAGTATTATAATTTAAATAGAAAAACTTTTGATTTTGTTATTTTATTTTATTTATTTATTTATTTTTAATCTCTAATGAATTAACGAGTTTCTTCTCTTTTGTAAGGAAGAAGTTTATATCTTGCTTTGCACTTTATGAAGTATCTTGATATTTGCGAGAGAAAAACTTAGATTTAAATCCTGCTATTTTAAATTTCATACTGTGCACTTAATTGTTAAAGCTTCCTAAATCCGTTGTATTCAAAATTATTCTTTATATTCCTTTACATAAAAACTCGCAGTAAAAGTGTAACTGTATTTTTGATAAAATTTTGTTCATCCTTTAAATACATTTTGATGTGAGGAAGATTGTATTTGCCTGATTCTGGTACTGTTTTAATTTCTGATATGTTATGTTCCTAACAACTGTATGATTAAAGCTTTTGTTACATACTTAAAAGTGTATGTATTATTATGTAACTTTTAATTTCAATAACATCTATAATATATTACGTTATTATTTTTTGGACGTAAAAGCTGATGTTTTTATTTTCATTATGTGAAAAATTAATATCATGTCAAAATAAAAAGTGTAGTGAATTAAGGTATACCATTGTATCTAAACATAGAAGCTTTTTTTTAGCTTCCCGGTAAATAGCTGTATATAAGTGTAATTAGTACTAGCACAAAACGCTGTCAGCTTTTAAATTCCTCAGTTTATTTATTAAATTTGAAAGACAAATTTATTGAAAATGGCAATACAATTCTTTTATATAGCCGATTTTTCTGATTATTAAATTTGAAAAGGAAATACACTTTCTACTCAAAAATTAAGCAACAAAGGTAAAACATGGAATAAAACAAAAACTATTTAATGGCTATGCATGAAATTGATCCAAGAGTTTGCTGTGTTATTATTAGACTGCATAGCAAACAATAAAGCAAAGACGTATAAAACTATGAGTTGGAAGAATGTACAATGGAAGCATCATGTTAATAATGTGTGTGACACCGTCTACCTAAAATGCGTGCTTGACATCAGCGAGGCAAGCTGGCACTAGTGTCATTGATCGCTTGCAGTAATGGGCACTCATGTAGTAATGAATGTCAGAGCTCTTAGAGGATACCTGGCGGCACACAGCTACCTGCTTATCCATCTTCCCAACATGCCCCATGCATGCTGTATAGGATTCAGGTCCTATGATCTAGCAGGCCATGGCAGATGGGAAATGGTTTCACTCTCCAGATAACTCCTCACCACTCGAGCTGTATTCTGCGGGTGCTACCATCCATAAGTATCGCATTCGTACCCATTGCAGCGATAAAAGGAATGCACAATAAGGTGTAGAATTTCAGATCGAATGCCTGTGATGGAATCATGTAGAAGTCATTGCAGCCATTCGTTACTATCCCAGCCCATACAAGTAAGTCTCCTCCAGTCTCTTTCGACCATATAAAGCGTCTGATAGCTTGTCCCTGACTCTTGCCATATTATTGCCCTTCAGGAATCATTCTGGATGTTAAATTGAGATTCATGTATAAAGAGTGCATGGCTTTACTGCAGTGTTCACGGACCCAATTCAACAGCCCTGGCATACGATGTGAAACAAGCATACGATGTGTGACTGCACGAAAGTGGCATCCAGTCCACTTTCATGCAGTCAACGTGATACAGTTTGGTGAGCTATGGGCCTACTTGCAGCAGCAGAGAGATGCAATGACCACTGTTGTGCTGTTAGTAGTCTACAGCATCTTGCACATAACAATACGAAGTGATCGTCTGCCATTGTGGAATCCTTCAGCTTCCAGACCCACGTCTTCTACAGGGATTTTGATCCCTTTGGTAATGATTCCATAGCCTGTTGATGACACTACAATGCACATTCAGCTCTCTTGCAACACCCTGAAAGCCGTCCAATGCATTTCATCTTGTAAATGGTGTCTTCGGCTCATACTTTCCATTTTGAGTCTCTTTGATTACGTAAAACTGTCCCTGATTGCTAACTGACACATAGGTCTGGCATGCTCTTTTTGAGACATTGTGGTGTGCCTGCGGAATTTTGTTTTACTTAATTTTGGTTGCCTATTTGCATTCGGTGAAGCAACCTCTACCTCATAGGTAAATTCTACGTGAGCAGCAACATAAAGCTTTACTAATGATTGACGACACACATCCTTACCGCATTATATTATGTAATGCAGTGCAATGCAAATATTTTGCATTTACACTTATTCAAAATATTTTTTTCATTCTTTCTTTCTTTTTCTTTTTTTTCCTTCTTTAAGAATTTACGGGCTTTTTTCTTTTATGTGTGTGAAATTAAAATAGTTACTGTATTGTGTTGCAATATGTGTCACGTCTAAACATTGTGATGGAAATAACAGGAGAAATATTTGTTCTTTTCTTAGATAGAAATAAAAAGTAGAAACAGTACTCGCTTCATTACTTGCCCAGTTGTCAGGTTTCTTCTTGATTGATGAAAAGAAAAGAAATTTAAGAGATGTTCTCTAATATTTAACAGTGTTAAGCCTAAAAGAAAATTCCATTTTGTTGGTGGCTCTCTTGAAGCTTATTTTATATTTAGTTTCTCAAAGCATATATTCAAACAGTAGTATAAGGGGAAAATAAATTAATTTCTAGATTACGTGTTGAAAACTATTTACATTCTTTAATATGATTGGCAGATTAGGATAAAACAGAATTTAGTTTATGAATGTAATAGTGAACAGAAGTTACAGTTGGATAAGTATTTCTCACTAAAATGTGAAGTCCAGACGTGCCATCAATTGTCTGTGCAATTAGTTTCTTCTAACAGTTTCTATAACTTTAATTTTGTGCCGTTATGCAGTTCGATCCGTACTCACATTAAAAAAAGGGGTGCCACTATACCGGTTGGTTTTTTTTTAATGTAATTTCTTTCGATATCGGCATAGAATAGTAATACATTACACTCTGCAGAAGTTGAAGGTACTTGCAGTGTTTCATGTGATGTCTTGTCATTTGTATTCACATTTAATAAATTTCTCCCCTCCTCATAGTTCTATGTATTATTAAAGGTACTTTAGTGGACGTTAACGCGAACTATTTCTTAAATCATTTTTATCTTGAAAGAAGATCGAATGTTAAATCCAGAATATAATGATGTAATACATTGTTTTAAGATTTTATAACATAGCGATCGATGTATTGAACTGTAATTTCAGTTCATGCAAGGTTAAAAAAATTTGAACAAAAAATTACTGTTTCAACAGAAATTGCAGCTGGTATTTTAACATATATGCTTGACGGGATCCACCTGTAAAATCTTTCTCCTCCCGCATGGGGTATTATGGGACCTTTGAACCAGTCGACAAATTCGTAAACTGTTTTGTATTTTGACATCTGTATTATTTAGTCTGTATAATTTGTATTATTTACCTTTGGCTTTGATGACAAATGTTATTATTTGTTGCGAAAACGTACAGGCTATTCGTCTATTATATCCTCTTAAACACTGAGCATATCTGTCAAATGTACGATAAACATATTATAAAATAATTTTATTGTAGGAAACTTGTCCAAATGTAGATGATTATACTTTGTCTTTTGTCATCGAATCTAAGAAATTTTCTAAAGAATTTGCAAATGTTAGAAAAGCATTGTTTTGAGAAAATGATATGATCATAACCTTCGCTTCAAATCTCTTTAAGATATTCTTGAGATTGTACAGACTCCAGCTTATAAACCTGTTAAACAAAAACGATAATATTCGTAAGAAAAACTTATTTTATATATATACGGTAAAAATTTTTAATAATTATCGTTTAACTGTTGAGGTATACTCCATTGTGTCAAGTTTTCCAGCCATCTTTCTATCATAAATTCATTTGTAAACAAATCATTTCAATAATATGTCCTTCAAGTTCTTTAGCAGAAATTAATAAATATTCATTTTACGTTTCTACATAAACCCTGTCAGTTTCTTCTTAGATCATTCTTATTAAAACTGTTAGCTCCCTTCCCCCGCGTACAGTTTCTTTCTGCTTTTAACAGATTTTGTGTTCTTATTATTACAGGGTTGCCACGCTACCTGGAAAACCGGAAAAAGTCGGGGAATTCGAAAATTGACCAAAAAATTCAGCGAATTTAAATATTTTAGTCAAAATCTGGAAAAGTCAGGGAATTTCAGACAGCGATCCCCCCCAAAAATAGCGATCCCCCCCCCCAAAAAAAAAACGCGAGTTTTGCGCCGACGTTGGAAGCGATCCCTTTCTTGACGCGCGTTAGCGTCATATGAGCAGCTGGCATAGAGCCAATTTTTGCATTTCCAATCAGATTGTCTTTTAGAAAGGCAAAGCAAGTTTCCAGTAGCTTTGGTTTTCAGCAACCTCGAGAATCGACCGACGCGCCGCCCAACCGGTATAGTGGTTAGCGTTGCTGACTGCCGTGCCGAAGGGCCTGGCTTCGAACCCCGGAGAACGCAGGGATGTTTGTAAATGTAAAGCGTCGGTGCGGCATACATAAATATGCGGGGAGCCGAAATTCCTCTCGTGTGGTTTGGTGGAAGGGGTGGATCCGTTCCTCCGAGGGGCTTTCCATCAAAATTGGGGGCGGAACTGAGCCAAATCGCACTGTCACCTGTCAGGTGATCAAGGCTATTGCTAACAACAGGCGTAATCTAGCACTCTGCCAGGAGAAATTTCGTGGACTTAAGCTGACTGACTATACTTCAGACAAGTGAGCATAAGCAACAACATCGAGAGACTCGCATGTGCAGTGCGTGTGCATGCATGTCGGTTTAATCGGTATACGGTACCATGGAGGTTAGAATAGGTACGGGATTTGGCGACATTATGATGAGCAGTAAACGGGTCATTTTTGTGTTGGCAGCAATTTTAAAAATCTGGCCAAGGCCGTAGTGTATAGTAAGATTTTACCGCAAAATCTTTTAAACGTTTTTTTTATTATTATTATTATTTTTCCTTTGTAATAAATGCCTTATTTGCATTTTGCAGTAAAATTTTAAAAAAAAATAAATAAATAGTAATCAGTCATCTAGGCTAACCATTTACTATAATTATATTCGTCAAAATATCTTTTATTATTGTAATTCAATTTTTTATTATTTTAATGTTATTAATATCATTTAATGTTGCTTCTTCCCTCTAAATTTATTTATTATTAGTAAATAATAGTTTCAAATTTCTTCTCTAGCATAATCCTGAAGCTAATTCTAGCAGTATGATGACATAACATCACAAAATTTAATGCACACATTTTTTGCTTATGTATGCTGCTAAATAAATATGAAATACTAAAATTTATTTTTAAAATATCATTAGATTTCTTTCTTTCGTTTAGCTGCAAAATGTCTGCAAAAAAAAAAGACATTTTTTAATCCATATTGGACAGAGTCTAATCTTAATCTTCAGTGAAGAAAACAACTACAGAGGCTGTTCGCACATTTTTTAGACGATGTATATTGTATTCACAAAGCTAAATTACATAAAATTCTTGTGTTTTAAATGTTCTATTTGACATCCTTTATTCTGAACTATCTTTCGACACCGCAATTTCCAGGATAATAATGCCTTTTGAAGTGTCAGAAGAGGTATTCTATCTCATTCCTCCCGAACAGCTTTCCAGAGTCCCGTTAGGGTTTTGGGACAACGTTCGGATAATGCAGTTTTTAAAAGTCCGAAAGCACGAAAATCCAAAGGTGACGCATCGGAAGATTTAGTAGGGATATCGGTGAAGGGTATGGCCTCGATACCAGTTTTTTGTTCCATTTCTTTTAGGAAATTTACAGTGGATTTTGATGCGTGACTGCTAGCTTTGTCCCGATGGAGTCTCGCAGACGGATGGCACTGTGGGTAAAGCGATGGTATTTCATTTAGAAAAACTGGCATTAAAATATGTTCCTGATAGCATTTGGAGTTAATCTTGACATATTTTTGCACTCTCTTTATTTTTAACTTTCCATTGTAAGAAAAACCAGCAACAATCGTGAATCCCTTAAAAAAACTTTCTTTCGATTCTTTGAACCACGTACTTAAATTTTTTTCTCCATTTTTATGCTAATAAATGGCTCTTTTTTTGTTACAATCATTTAAATACACCCATGCTTCATCTATTGTGACAATTGTTTTCCATTTTTCTTTGGATAAGTGTTTCTCATATAGAAATCTGCAGCGTGTCCTGCGTCGAGCGATATGCTTTGGAAGAAGACGATGCACATTGCGATTTTTCGCTTTCTTAAGATTTAAATCAACGTTTATCATTTTGTTTACTGTGGACATCGAGCATTTTAATGATTTTACAACTGTCCTTTGACTAAGGCGATTTTCTTTTAACATTGAACAACGTACCTTTGCAATAGTCGAAGATGTCCGTTTTTTTCCTTCGATACTTGTTTGGAATTTTCGTCCCACTTGAGGCTCCAATTTGACGTTTTTTTCCTTTCTTGTTAATGATATTACCTATCGACGCTTTAGATACCACAAAACCATGACTCTCACATCGTTTTTGGATAACGGAGTGTGCATATTTCTCTTCGGAAAGAGCGTAAATGTAGCTTTCGAACCACTGCTTTGTGAAATTCGCCATTTTGAATAAAAACAAAACTTTCAAGCCACAGACGATAATTTTGACTTTTTAAAACATAGTACAATTGCAATTACTTCTTTTGCAGCAAACGATTTTTTATTACCGCTTACCAAAATCGTCTAAAAATGTGCGAAGAGCTTCTGTATTATAGTTAAAATAGTAATCTTTTGGGGATTATAAGTCATGTAATTGGCAAATTTTTGTGTTTTCAAGTGGTACCATAATTAATTTTCCTCTTAGCACAGCCAAAGTGCATTACGCGGATAGACTGGAATTTTCTTAAAACACACCTGGAAAACCTGGTTAGGGAATTTCATTCTCCTGTTTGAATGGCAACCCTGTTATTAAAGAAATTCTATCATAGCTTTCTTGCTCAGAAATGTTTTATTTATGTTATAATATCACCCAAGCATAAAGTAGTGAGTGCTTCTAAACTTAAAAGAAGTCGTGATGTCTTATGAAATAGCAAGAAGCAAAATTTTTAGGGAGTAAAATTTTACATTATATTATAGTACATGAAATGGTGTAATATACAGCAGGCATGTGAAACTCAGTACCTCAAGTGAACCAAATAGCAATCAATAGTGCGAGTCGCAGAAAACAAAAAGCCGTTTCCATACTTATTGGTGTAGCAAATGAATAAAATCTTATCTAATACTGTAATTCCTTAAAAAAATGGAAGAAAACCCTGGTAGTAGATCGATATCTATTTTTTTCTTCTCGACACTTGGCGTCTATTTCTCGCAATCAACTTTTGGATATCTGGAGACATGCTGCTCGCACTAGAAATTTTCATAACAGTTTTGATGTTAATCTAGATCTCATTGGGGACTAGTTCCTTTTCTCAAGTGAGAGAACTTGTTCACACTGATATGTACTACCGAACATGGAAATCATGTATGATGCAAATATTTTACTTTTGGGGATCCTCACAAGGAATGAATTCAGAGCTACCCGATACCCACGTCATTCAATTTTTATTTTAGAATTCAGTCACACTGAATTTCTGCTAATTCCTCTTGGAAATGGGTTAGAATATTCTCAACGTCGGTGGATAAATTATTTTTGTAAAGTGACCGTCTCAAGAGCTCTTTTTTAGCCCCCGAAGTTTTATATATACACCTCAATATTGGGTGGACAGTTTTTATAATACAATTGTATTTTTACTTCTTTGTACGAAGTAAAGGAAGTATTGTAATCACGGAAGATTTCAGATATTATATTTCAAAGAAAATATTCATTTTGACCGCTTTCAAATCCATTTGAACAAAGTTTTTGTGCGACATCTGTGTGTACGGACATAATAAAGGATTCTTAATTCCAAAGCGAATTTAGAAATGTGATCAGAAGAGACTTTTTCATGATGTCCGTACGTGCACAAGTATGTATCTGGCATAACTCAAAAACGAGTAGCCTCGGAATGTTGAAAATTTGTATATGGGATTGCTATAACATGTTAACTTGTAGTTGTGTGCCTCCGTTTTTAGTTGCATTTGGCTTCACCAAATGTATATTGTATACTTATGTGTCGGAAAATTGTGCATTTTTTGCTTTGAAAGTGATTGAATTATGTTGTTCTTTTGTTCCGGTTAAGAATTTTATCCCTTTAGTTAATTTGCATTAGAGATGGACAAAACCGCTCCTTTAAGGGGTCAGATCGGAACTGTTTGTTCACTGAAATGAATCAGTTCTTTTTCACAATTCACCAGTCATTAACACTGATCTTAATGAATGCGTTTAGAATTGCCATGGATCAAGAGCGGGGTGCAAAGATGGGGGAAAAGCAAAAAGAATTGAACAAGGATTAGGATCTCTTGAATCAACGAAACCGCTCACTTTCTGGACTGATTTCTTTCAACTGTGCTTTTGAGATTGCCTAAAAAAACCTACCTACATGGAACAACAATTGAATTCTGGAATAAAAAAATGCTAAAAGTTAAAAAATTATGAAACCTAGACTCACTTTTGTTAAAGATTACATTATTTTATTACTGGGCTTGATATTTTGTTGCTACTACGAAACACAGTGTAAAAATAAATTTATAAATTGGAGGCTGATACCAAAGAACAGGAAGTTGTCTGCGGACAGTATTGGCATTTTCTTTTTTTTTAATCTAATTTGGCAAATTAATAACAAACGTCACTCGAGGCTCTGTTCGGTGGGATCCACATTCTGTTCTGCAACCTTTAAAAAAATACATTAGATGGGAAAATATATGTTTATAATACATGCTAATTCTCAAGAAGATTAAGGAGAAATTCACAGCTCTTGATTGCAAGACATTAGTAAAATAAATAAATAAAAATATAAGTTGTTATTTTATGTAAATATTACAGTAATATTGTATAAAAAAGGTAATGCCTAATATATAGCTATACTATCACTCAGTATTCAAAGAACCTAAATGAAACACAAAGAAACAGCTTCGAGGAAGCGAAAAGAGCAAATAATCAAGATTGCTCAGGAGCCAGATTTGAAAGAGCGAATAATGAAGAATTGGATCTGCAGCTATACCAGGAGCATGAGAATAATGGCAACTGCGAAGGATCCAGATCTGCGACTAGTGTCGGAACGCTAACAGCTGGGAATCCGAGGAACTAGTTCCTATAATCCTCGCACTACCAGATGGGGAAAAAAAACGCCATCCATTTGCGAACAGGGGTGATTAGTTTCGCTGAGATGCGTTGGTTTATTTAATGTTTTGTTTTTGAAATGTTAGATGGAACATAAGCAAGTCAAATGCACACATATATACATACATAATACAGGGAAGACTACTGGCGTTTACATAAGAGGAATCAAATTTTTGACACCCTTCCCAACAACAGCTCTCGCTAAACTGTTGGCATTCTGTTTCGCGGGAGCGCTAATCATTGGTTCCGTAAAGTGAAACGGTTTCGGAGCGGATCGACCATTTCTAATCTGCAAGCAGTTTTAAAGTTTAAAGAAACTCTTAGTAAAACGGTAAATTAAGTCAATTTGTGCACCAACTTCAGTGTCTTTTTGCCAAGTGGGACCAAAAGTAAGCTTTCAATTTGGTGCACCGAAAAATCTGACTTCCTGTCCGCTGGCCGAATTGCTGGTTTTTGGCTGGAAACTAATTATAATTGTAAAACTTTCTAACTGTATTTGGTGTTTTATATTTTTCTGTGTTTTACAATTTTTAATGAAGATGTATTGAATTTTTATCCCTTTCTGCGGAGTAAGAAAGATATCTAATAAAATTCGAGGAAATAAGTTTAACTGAAATACAGCAAAGAATGTGTATAATTTAATAAGCTGTACAAAGATGCCTTGTGGTGTCCACATAAGATTTTTATACATATATTTTCTCAGGGTCAATCGAGAAGTGCAGAAACATGAGTCAAGGGCCGCATACGGTGCATTTTTCACATGTCTAGCGCACAGTATACTTTGTTATTATTGGTTTATGGTGGTGGTTATTATTTGTTTATGGTGGTGGCTGTGCCAAATTTATAAATTAAAATTCAACGAAATTGCGTATTTTACTTGGATATCGCCTGTTTCCTGTATTTGCAATATGTCTTGAAACGAATTACTTGTGGCTACGGTGTACTACTGTATATGCTTACAGACATTCTTGCCTTACAATGTATTACGTACTATTTGCCAAGTTTCCATTATCTATAGCGGCACAAATTGTATTTCGCCGTGTAGTGCTAGATGTTTTCTCCTGTTTATTTGACTATACCTTTTCCTCATCTGCAAGCTTTGATAGAGCTCATTAATGATAATATTCTCGCATTTTTAAGCATTATGAATTAAAAAATGAGATATAAAACCTTTTAACTGTTGATCACTGGAGAGGTTTGCATCCACACTTGCAGACTCTATAGCTAAAGACAGTGACTTTTCCGTTACACTTTTCACATTTAGCTTCTTCTGCATCATCAATTTTCTTCTCACAACATGGAAAATTAGATGAAATCACAACTCTTCCGACTGGTATCAAGTTCTGGAGGGGCTGCTCTGTCGTGGGTGGAGTGCATTTTGGACTAGGAGTAATTTATTATTTAAAATACAGAAGTACGTATTTAAAATATGCTTATTTGAAACTAGTAAAACAGAGAAGATGTACTTGAATGTTAACACATTATAAGCTGTCCGACAGTGCTGCGTAGCGGGCTAATTTGCCAGCTAAGCGAAATATATGCGTGTGAAAATAAACTTGATAGACGTAAAAGTAATGGTTAGATTTTTGCAAAATTTGGTAATGGATCTTATCTGGAACTATATTTTATATACATTAATTTATATTTTTATATTTGATAAGTATATTTCAGAATTCGTGAGATTATGCAGGACTCACTTGTTTTATAAAAATATAATATTACTGTCGAATTTCTTATGAACAAAATTATACAAAAAAACAATACAATAAACATTTAAACAATATAAAGCCATTAGAATTATAGGCCGTCGTTCCTAATTCAATGGGAGCAAAATAAAATAGCCCGATAATATATACATAGGCTAAAGTGCAGAATCGCCCACTTATTTGTTTGGTGTTTGTTTGGCGCTTTTTACAAGAGTAAGAAGAATTGGATTTTTTTCAATTTTCCATGTCTTTTTAAGTGAAAATTGGTCGATATGTACATGGATAAAGTCAAGAAAGGGTGCAATGCCTAGTTTGTGCAAGTCTCTGATGCTTTTTTAAGTGAAAATAAGTTAATGTGTACATGGATACCGAGTACGTGAAATTCTTAAAAACGCGCCAAGCAGTTGGCGATTCTGCTCTTTCTCCCATATGTAAAAAAAAGTATGCAAGCAAATATACAGTTTATTTAAATCCTTAAATAGTTACAAATATATATACACATATGTATATATATATATATATATATATATATATGTGTGTGTGTGTGTGTGTGTGTGTGTAAGATAAAAAATATGTAAATCAAAATTATAATTTAAATTAACCCCTAATTCCCTTTAATTCTCCCCCTCTGTTTTAAAAATCGTAATAAATTCTCTGGACTGGTCATTTCTAGCTCATTCCATTTTGCATGGCCTGCGCAGCGCTGATGACGTAATAATTGGAAACTGAACCTTTCAACTCAAACCAAAACTTTTATCTTCGTGTGCTTCCATATTGGCTAACTAAGCACTTCAGTTGCTCTCTCTTCGCTGCTTGAACGTAATTTCGCTCTTCTCGCCTCCTAGCGCAATAATATCAAAAATGTAAATGTTCCTGAATAGGAACGACTAGAGTGCCAAGTGACTGTGGCCACGAACGTCAACTGACAAATAAAAATGGAATTAAAACCGCCTCGACTGCCAAGTTTCTTTATCTTACATAGTTATTACGCATCGAAGCTGCTCCGCCTTTTCCTTGCATTTTATTATTACACATATATCTGCGTTATCGGTTATTTTTATAGGATATATATATACAGGACAATATACTAGTTTATAAAGTTTGGTGTAGTCAAGGCTAGTTCCTAATATTTTTCTTGAGTGTGATATTTGAAGAAACAATCTCCCCGATGTAGCGAAACTTTACAAAATTCACACATATAACATGTTAAACTTTTTTTATTATGTGCGGCACATACGCGACACTGTCTTTGAGGTTTCAATTTTGTTCCACCAGTGGTAATTTTAACCAATTTATGCCTTTTGGGATTTTTTGATAACCTCCCTGGAGGATCACTGCTGCTGGACGTAGCGGGTGTACCTTGTGCAGGATCATCTGTATTGCTAGGAAGAGCTTCGCTAATCCATTCCTTTGCAACATCATGTAAAAACATCTTATACTTTTTTTGAATGTGGATTTAATGCTTTAAAAATTCGAAACGCATTAAATAACGCACAATTGATAATATATACATTACAGCTCGTTTCGTCCATTTTTTTTGTACGACGCACAATCGAGTAATACGATAAGTATTGGTCAGCGCGATCAACACCTTTCATGTATTTATTATAATCAATTTCTCAAATTCTTTGTTTTGTTACGCAGTCAATATTATGGCTTTTCGCAATGTCAGCTGAATGTATAGTTGAAATATTTCGGACTGTTCTTTTTGATTGCCAACATTGTAATAAAATATTCTGGCGGCGACGAAATATAGATTCCCTCCTTATTGTAATAATTGTCCATGTACATGTGATGCCATAAGTTGGAATAGGGTTCAAGCGCATTAAAATCCTTTCTTGCAAACGACTTCCTTCACCACAGTACATGCGAAAATTACAAATGTATCTCGTTTTAGCTTCACACACCATTCTTATAAGTAAACCATACTTTATAATTTTTGATGCGTTGCCATATATTAAGAAAGTTCGCCAAGTGAATTATTTTGGCTTAAACTGAAAAAAATGAGCGAAGTTAAATTTTTGAATTTCTCCTTAAATTTTGCAGCAAATTTTACAAAATTTAATATTTAGGCATAATTTGAGTCGTAGAATCGAAATATGAAAAACAAATTGGTATGTTATTTCAGAAAAAGCCCGAGTTTGTGTCAAAATACCTAAACTAGAACAAAGCTATATATAAATCTAATATATGTCCTAAGTCGCGCTTTCGAGACATGGAAAAGGCAATTTGAATTTCGTCAATCGGCCCAGTAGAACAGGAGATGTAGAACTGCCCCTCCTTGTTTTTGCGCAGTGTACATTGAATACTACACAGGACAGGTACCACGGGCGTTTTCGCCCCTCAGCTTTCATCACCAGTTCACACAAATACCTTGCTACCCATCCATCAATTGTTAGGTACAGTGTCACGCAAAGAAATTCAAGTTCCAAAAGCCGTGGGATTTCACGCTGTGAGCAAGCCTGATTATCAAGCAAAATGCTTGATTTGTTCCGGCTGTTATCAGGTGATTGCACAAAGGGCGCAGAAGTTAGAGTGAGTTCGAATCGTAGGTCCGAGAGGGCAGGAGCTGATGGTGAAAGGGTGTGACCGCTTGTTGCGTGAGCAATACGCAGACATGGCATTGGTAGTGAGATTCCCAGGGAAATTGTGCTAAAATAACAATTTACAATATTCAAAACAAGTAATATACAAATAATAATTAAAATAGGTGCAACTGACAATCTTGAGTACTTTTTACAACTATACAAATTGCAAAGTTCATCAGGAAAGATTAACAAGACATAATAATAGCGAGTCCGTGGGTCACGTGGGTGGTCACCTACCCAGGTGAAGTCCCAGACGTATGCTGCTTAAGTTTTATAACTTCGAAGCAGTAAGTTACAGCAGTAGATTAGGAAATAAAGTAATCTAAGTGCGAAAGTCATGATTTTTCTTTAATAAATATGTAGCGTAGGAACGTAGAAATCTGTCCTCATGTAAAATCTCATAATGGAGTAGTTCAAAGTTCTTGATATGATCGCAGTTCACTGCTCCGTTAAAGAAGATGGCATTTATTTTTTAGATGAATTTATCCAGAGGTTGACTTTTCAAATCATTATGCAACACTTTATTCCTAACAAAATTCTGTGCATTCGTGATGATTCTGAGGAATATATTTTGCACTGTCTGAAACTTTTGTATGTCTTTTGTTGTTGCAGTGGCCGAAGCATGTGCAATGTACGTCATTATTGGTCTTACTATTGAAAGATATATCAGTCTCTTTTTTCTGGAGTTTCAGTTTGGAGCACTTCCCAATGATTGCATAGACATTTCATAACTCTCAATGCTTGGTTTCGAACGTTATGGATATGGGTACTCCAAGTTACCGGGCTGTTAATTGTGACACCAAGGTATTTAGCTCTACTGACGATCGGCACAGGTTTGTTAAAAAAGTACAAGACCTTTAGGCGGGCATTTCTCTTTTCTTTCTCACAATGAGGAGTTGCGATTTTTGTGCGTTAGTTCGCACTTTCCAGCGCTTGCACCAATCTTTAATGAAAGAAACATTGTCTTGCAGTTTCTTGATAGCATGATTAATACTCGCTGACTTTACCACAAGAGCAGTGTCGTCAGGAGAGCATGCTAAAATTGCACTATAATTGTAGTGGATTGTCGGGAAGTCTGCAGCATAATATAAATAAAAAATCAGCCCAAGGACCGAACCCTGTGGAATACTGCTTTGCATATATCTCATGGTGGAGAGCGTGTCCGCTACAGATACTCTAAAAGTTCTGTTGGAAATAAATCAAAGAAGCACAAGGATCATTTCTCTTTCAAAATTTTGGTCAATCAATTTGGAAATTAGTCCCTCATGCCAGATGCGGTCGAAAGCTTTCGCTACGTCTAGCAGAAGGATAGCTGTATTTAATTGCAGTGGGTGATTGGCCCACAAATTCAGTAGTTCTCACTAATTGCTTTGTTTGTAGGGAGCTGCTCACGGAATTCTTCCGACGGAAGTTATCTTAGGTGAGATTTCATCCTCGCTAATAAAATTCGTTCATACATTTTAGGAATTCCAGGTAATAGGCTAATGGGTCGAAATCCGTCTGGTTGCCTATGATCTTTCCCGGGTTTGGGGATCATGATTATTTTTGCAGCCTTCCACAATTGAGGAAAGTATAAATTCGTCATACAGGCATTAAGGATGGACGGGATTCTGCATATAACATTAATTGGGAGATTCTTGATTGCAGTGTTCGCAATACTATCAAGTTCTGGGGCCTTTTTAGTCTTCACTTGTTTGATAATATTTATTACTTCTGAAGTAGTTTATTTCATTAAATTGTTGGCAGTGAGAGTGTTTAACCAATTCCTCTCTTTAAACAGTGTTTTAATTTCAAATTCAATATCCACTGGCCAATCAATTGGCGAGAATTGTTTCTTCGAACGTCAAGCGAAGACAGCAGCTTTTTCACAATTGGAAATAGCAATATTGTTCTTAAAGTGAAGGGGACGATTACTAGAGTATGTAGTTTTTAATGTTTTGATAAAGTTCCCAAAACACCGTCCTTGGTATCTAAATTAAGCGTTTCCGCTTGCCACAAATCCTCTTTATGTTGCTTGATTAATTTCTGTATTTCTTTGCTGAGATGGTTAATCTCACGTTTGATTGCAGGAGACCAAGTCAGGTGGTATCTAAGTCTATTTTGCTGCCTTATAAGCGAGCGAATGGGAGTTGGAAGTTTATAGAGTTTTTCTCTTTCAGTAATTACTTCACTAGCCTCAGTAGTAGCATTTTTAATATTGTTAGTTAGAGTTGAGAATTCTTTCTCTATATCAGTTGTAAGGTTTTAGTTAAACTAACAAAGTTTTATTTTAACTTAAATCTTTCTATCCCTTCTCATTTTCAACTTCCCGTTAGAAGAAGCGCGCGTTTTCAGCTTTATGCTAATTTGAAGTGGAACCAAGTTCTATTTAAACGAAATGTAGAAACCTCTCAGTGTGAGAGAGCTTTTAGTCTCAGATCACGGTCACCCTATTCGACGCTCGCCTGACTAGCTAGCATTTAAATTGGTAAGCCATAGTGCTTTTACGTGATTGCTTATTGAAATAAATCCAAGTGCGTCAGTATTAGTAAATCTTGCTACGCACTATTTAGTTTAGAGACCAACCTCGCGTTATAGCTCTGTGAGGGACGACTGTTTAATTTCTAATTAGTTTTAGTTTAAATTATTTGATTGTTCATTTTAGACCCAAGTGTGGTCTTTACTTTCTGTATCCCTCTCGAGTTGGGAAATGGTTTGTAAATAATAGTGATTTAATAAAAGATGATTTTAAATCCCTTTTAAGTGCAGTTCTTCTACCACTGAATCACAGTATTCTACCACAGAACATAGCTGCATTCAGCTCCCTGTTCAAGATCAGGACTTAAGGAGTTTCATGAAGATGTTTGCCAAGAATATGCACCGAACACTCAGTCCTGACACAGTCACTGTCTTTAAGCTATTTTGGGTGAAAGTCCAATCTATCATTCAGTTCTCAAATAGCTGGCAGTCAGTGTAAGTTCTGGTCATGCTAGTAGAGGCTTTGGGAATTCAGAGAGTTGCTGTGACAGGTAGGTGGTCAGAATTTAACTCGTGGACCACATCTAGTGCAATTGGGATGCTAGTAGTTGAAAGAGCAACATTACGAATGTCCGATCTCTCAAGTCGATCCGGTCTGCAAGTGTACTCGCTAGGAGCATGCAAGACCACAGGGTGGCTTATGACATAATCATGTAAAATGTTTCAATTAGCATTACCCCTTCTACAGCTCCATGCTGCATTCTTTGAATTTAAGTCCCCGGCTGCAATTTTAGAAATGTTCTCAGGTAAGGCAGAGTTAAGAAAAGCTTCACTAATTCTGTTTTGAGGTGGGTTGTACACAGCACAAAAGTTAATGCCACCAAACACAGGAAGCATTTCACAAGTAACAATTTCACAGTTATTATCTCTGCTTGAATTTATAAGACAAGAAGGGTAGCTTCGTTTGACAAAGATCATAAGTTTCCCTTCTCTATGGGTAGTGCGATCACATTTATATGCCACAGAATTTGGAATTTTTAGACGATGGCATGATTTTGCGTGAGTCTCTGTAATCATGCCTATGTCAATATCATGATCTACGCAAAATTTTGAAGTTCACTGATTCGGTTATGGAGGCCGTTAACGTTCCAGATTACGAAGCGTATAGTAGTCAGCGTTTTAGCGTACTCATCCATGAACGGAGGGGCACGTAGTCAGTTCCTGAGATGTAGTTGTAGTTTCATCGGTTATTTTCTTGCATAGGAAGAAAAGGAATTTCTGCCTCTTTGATAAAGGAAACCAACACATTAAGCTGTTGAAACACTTGTTTTGCCTCATTAATCATTTTCAAGGATTCCGGAGCAAGTCCGCTAGAAAAAACTTGCGCATAGGATTTATTAGTAATAATCTGTTCTGCAAAGATTTTGGCTATAGGAGCCACTTTCTGCTTAGGAAATTGTTCACAGGGTATAAAGTTGGCCGTGTGGCCGATCTGCAAGCAGTTAGCACATTTTGGGGGCTTAGATTTACCTTTCTTGCATTTGAACGTTTCATAAGCTTCAGCACAACGAACACAGTGTGGCTCATGATTACAATTTGCTTGTGAGTGGCCCTTGGCAGCAATAATACTGCAAGGGGCCTGCTCTTCCTTTGTAATCTTCTACCATAATTTTCATTCCGAGAAGGAAAGCTTCATGGATTCCGAGTGGAAGGTTAATGACGTCATTGTTTCGTCGACGTTTTAATTGGTTCATTCTTATAACATCAATCCTTTTGCAGTTAATTCCTTGGCGATTTCATCAACTTTGATATAAGCAGGTAAATGTCTAATTATTACTTTCAAGTTTTTATTTTCCGGTAATTCAAAGCAATAAAAACTTACATTTTCATCTTTTAGGATTTTTTGTACTTGTTTGAAAATAGACGGTAACTTTAGAAGTATTTTAAATCCGCCCTGGATTTGTTATCCGAAATAGTCACGTTCCGAGTATAGGTTGTGCTTTTTGAGAAGCGCTTGTGCTTGATTCCAATTGAAAAGAGGGTCCTTAACTATGAACGGAGGTAGCCTTCTTACTTTGGAGTTGAGATTTGAAACTTTTGACGAGGCTTCGTCGTCTTTCGGAAGGAAAATATCCATATTTTCAGATTCGGTCGCTGTAGCAGCTGGAAGCTCAGTTGGGGACTGGATGGTAGGAGTGGCTATGTTAGGGAGAACAGGCCGATTTTGCGCAGAATCTCTGATTGGCTGCGGCGTCTTAGCACGGATGATGTTACCGTTAACTACTACTCAAGTACCGTTACTACTACACCGTTAACTACTACGCAAGTCGTCTGGTTGCTTTTGTCGGCGTTGAGCTTCCAAACAGCTGGAGTTCTCCCTTTGAAGCGGCGATGCCTGGGTTTCTTCGAAATTTTAGTCGATCCATGGTCAGATTCATCGTCTTGATTGTCAACGTCTAGGGGAATTTCCAGTTCATTGTCATCTCCAAATGAGTACGGATTTATCAGAGATAGACTGTAGTTATGAGTAGGACTGAGAGGTCTTTTTTGGCTTGTGCGTAGTTCATCATGGTTTTCGATCAAGGTGCTGGTTACAGGGATTTCCAATTGAGGTGGATGGTTAGTAGTTGTTACGGCGTTAGACCTGGGCTAGAAGTCGTTGCCGCGTTAGAGCTGAGTCGAACAGTAAGATTTTTATGTATGCAAAAAGCACGAAAGCCTTCTAGCAATTCTTGCTCGGAGAGCTGAATCTTCGAATCTCGCTTAGCTTCAAGCTCAGACATGAGTAATGCAGTTGCATCAAAAAGTCGTTCCATCATCACGCAAAGTCCAAATCCACAGAAGGAGTCAAATCCACAATAAGCTAAGAAAAATGCAAGAGCTCGGTGAGGCCGTTTTACAGACAACAACCGTAAGGTCGTACGGCCAACCTGTTACATATATGTGGCAACACACTAGTTGCTGGTTTAACTGAAATGAAGTAATAGTCAGTTGATGTTGGTTTTGAATAAACGATGTTATATGTTAGCCTGTTGTAATGAACTTAATTATAGATTAAGAAATAGTAACATGAATATAACAACCCTGCTTTGAGATAAATGGGAAAACAGAAAATGCTGCGTAGTAGTAACACAGCAATAAAACGAGCGAGGGGACTACGCACCTTCACGCTTCGTATCATAAGCTGAACAGCCAAGTTTAAATCTTTGGTAATACCACATTTACCGACTACACACGCATGCATTGTGCATTACACAAAATAACCCTTCTGAGCACCTAGTACCATATAACGGTCATTTTCCACGTATCTAGAAAGCCATGTGTTATGTATCATCTACACATTCCTTCTTCGTATTTATTGAGTAGTTGGCGAAGAAAATTTCACAATAACCTTACTACTATTGGAAAAGAAAAATCCGTTTGATGAATTATGTACTTATTTTATTGTACTTAATATAATTTCTATTTATCCTTATTTAATCGATTTTATTTTATCTTTATTTAAAATGTATACAGTGAAATACAGCTTGTTTTTCTTGAAAATTTCTCTGAGGGTGGGAAGGGGTGGAGAGAATTAGCCCTTTCTATGAGGACAAATTTGTCATTTTGAAATATGTAAGAATAACACAGGCTCGCACTTTTCATTTTCTTCAGGGGAGTTGAAGGGGAGAGGCAAGATTTGCATGGACGAAAATTCAAAGTTGTATAGACCAGGCCCAGATGGGATCAAACACTAAATTAATTCAAATAATTCATAAATCGAACATAAATATCTTCATAAACCTATGCAATAAATACTCAAAACTAGGAACCTTTTCAGACTGCTTCAAAATAGGGCAAGCAATCCTTTTCAGTTAGCCAGATCAAGATCCGGAAAGCCCAAACTCATATAGGCCAATAAACTTTCTACCAGCAATTGGAAAAGTTCTGGAAAGCGCAATAGCAGGCCGTTTACGTCATCACCTTACAAAAAACAAGATTATAAGTAAAAAACAGTTTGGATTCTTACCTAACAAGACTACTACAAATGCAATTGACAACGCTCTGGCTCAAATACAAAAAAAAAGAGCTCAAGGTTTACACTCAACATTACCTTGCCTTGAGTTGAAAAAGGCATTCGGTTCTATGTGGTGGCCCGCAGTTATACAGACCCTCAGGGACGCGAAATGCTCAAAAATTATATAAGCATAATTATTCATAACCGTAGAATAATTGACCATTAGGTACCAAGAAAGAGGTAGCCCTCAAGGTTCTTGCCTTAGTGCGGATTTATGGCACTTAACTTAGAATTCCATTACCAACTATATTTGGTCAATCCGTTCAAAAGGAATAGCGTTTGCGGATGACGCTGCATTTATCATAGCAGGAAGAACCAGAAACCTCTTAGAGAAAAATACTAACAAAACGCTACGTATCTTCAACTCCCTCTGTAAAAATCTGAAATTAAGCATTAGCCAAGAAAAGTCTAAGACCGTTATATTTCCAAAGCCCTCCCAAAAGATTACACCTTTGCCCAGACTTGCTATAGAAGATAAAAAATAAAAATTACTGATAGTATCAAATTCCTTGGCCTAATCATTGACAAGAAATTAAACTGGACTGAACATTTAAAATTAATTAGAAATAAAACCTCCAAAATTGCAAGCATCCGAAAATTGAAAGGATTAAGTCCAAAAAATTCTCTTTAATACAGTTATTGAAAAAATTGCATTATATGGGGTAGAGATCTGGCCAAACCTCTTACCAAAAGAAAGAAAACACAGCTACAGGCAATACAACGCCTGTTTTTACTAAGCATTACAAGGTGCTACAGAACAACTTCAAATGCAGCACTCTGTATGTTGGCAAGAATAGCCCCCTTGCATATAATAGCTCAAATGGAACATACCAAAGACACGATTTTAAGCCTTAAAAAAACTGTTCTATAAAAGGTAGAGACTTCGAATATTCCAATTACGATTCTCCCTATAACCCATACAGAAGGCATCCAGCAGTGAATCCAAAAATCAACTGTATTGCAAAAGATACACAAACTAGAGACTAGTACCCATGCGCATACACAGATGGCTCCAAAATGGAAGAAGAAGTCGGAAGTGCATGCATTATTTATATAAATTCTCAAGTTAAAATAATACGAAAAGCTAAACTTGGAAATGAAAACAGTATTTTCCAAGCTGAATAATCAGCAATAAAAATGGCCCTAGAAATATTGTACCGAAAACGAAATAAAAAAAAATAAATATATACAGATAGTCCATGTGGAGATACAGGTAGTCTATCCACGATTCTAGCTATGAAAAATACTAAACATAGTACTCCGATCATTCAAGATATCTATGATATCTCTCTCTCGAATCCCGATATACATCCTACTATTTCATGGATTAAATCCCATGTGGGGATTTCTGGAAATGAAGAAGCAGATGAAGCGGCAAAATCTGCTATTACTGACGCTGACGCAGAATTAAAAAATTCCTCTTGACCCAAATCTCAGCTAAAACACCAACTTAAACGCGAGCGGGAAGAAGAATGGAAAATTAGCGATAAGGGGAGAAGACTCTTCCAACTCAAACCTCACATCAATACGGACAGACTTAGTACGAACCATCTAATCAATTGGTTTATGACAAGACATGGCCCCTTCCCCAAATATTTTAACGAACGAAACCTAGCTCTTTCTGAGCAATGAATATGTGGGAAAGGGGCGACTCCAACCATTACATTTTCAAATGTCCATTAACAAAAAACTATCACTTGAAACTTCCTGAGACTAACATACACTGCTCGACATTGAATATGCATCACCAAGAAGGAGTGGTCAGGAATTTATGCAAATTTTAGAGTAGAGGCATGTTACTGAGTTATGCGAATGATGTGAAATGCGCATGTCTCCAACGCAAGTGAAGTAAGATATAAGGGAAGGAACGTGCAGAATGGGCAATATTCATGTCCTTATTTCTGCCAGACGAATTATCGAAGAAAGTTGGTTTTTGTCCCGGAGGATACTTGTAATAGGAGAGAATGCCAGGTCGCCGTCAACGAAGGTGATAGGACTGAGAAGGGCGGGTTGGTCCTTACGCCAAATCGCAGCTGATACCCACATGGATGCGAGCGCGGTGCATCGGCTATGGCGAGCATGGTTGGAACAAGGGAATGTGGGTGCAGGTGCAGCCAGAGTGACGTCAGCACGCGTGGATCGACGTATCCTCCGACAAGATGTTTCGGTCCCGGAAGTCACTTGTATCGCGATTCTGTAGCATGTGCAAGATACCCTCGATGTTCCTGTGTCGACGAGAACCATTTCCCGTCGATTGGTTGAACGCGGCCTGCACTCACGGCGTCCGTTAAGAAGACTGCCATTGAACCCACAGCATAGACGTCAACGTTTAGAATGGTGCCGGACTGGAGCGATGTGGATGACAGAATGGCGAAATGTCGTGTTCACAGATGAGTCAAGCTTCTGTTTATCCAGTGACAGTCGCCGCATACGTGTGTGGCTTCGACGTGGAGACAGATCTAATCCGACAGTAACTGTGGAACGCCCCATCGCGCGACAACATGGCATAATAGTTTTTAGACTCTATTGCCTACGATTCCAGGTCACCTCTAGTTCGTATTCAGGGCACTATGACGGCCCAACGATGCTTGGATAATGCACTGCGGCCGGTGGAAAATTCGAGGCAGCCCAGGAAGCAACACGTAGAGATCGCTACCTAGTCAGAGCTTTGCGAGTCTACGATACAGTGGATCAGTTGATGGCTCGTTTAGATGATTTATCCAGATAAGTTAATGCCTTGAGACGTTATATTAGTGATAAGAAACCGACAGAAGTGCTGGAACTGCGGTGCTTTAAGGCACATGCGAAGGAACTGCCGAACACACCAGAGCACGGAAAATGAGACGGGCAAACCAAAGTGCTGAAACTGCGGAGCTGAAGGCCACGTGCCAAGGAACTGCAAAACACCCCAGAGCAGGAAAAATAAGATCATTTCCCAGCAACGACGCAGGAAGCAGTTTAATGAACAATACGCGGAGCGGAATTCGAATGGTAGTGGAAAACCCTGTTTTATAGCTCTCAAGATTTCTTCAGTGACTAGCAACAGTAATGGACTGTCAATTAATGGGCATATCGATGGAGTTCCTTGCAGTATGATCATTGATACAGGAGCTAATGTTACCATCATTCGGAAAGATTTAGCTCAAGAGTTTAAGGGCAAATTTGTAAGGTTTACCTTATGTTAATTAACAGTTATTTTAAGTTTTGTATCTTTCCTATCTTATTCTAATTTCAGCTTACAATTTGCTGCCAGAATTTGAATTCAGAAACGCAGATAATGCAAATGAAAATGAGTACTATTTAAGTCGTGACTTAACCTACTTCAAGAGAGAGAGAGTATGATTTCCTGAGTAGCGCGCGTTTGCCTTCTGGCTACATCTCTCTTAGCTATTACTACGTTCGGCCATATCTTAGGCCCTTGCTAGGCTTCGCCGATTTAATTAATACTTAGGGGCCAACTAGTTGGATTCTGATAGCTTCGGCTATATTATTTAAGAGCTTTAGTTAAGCTAGTTTTAGTTCATTTTATTATTTTTCAAGTTCAAGCTCAAGTGGCGGCTTTATTGTAAAGCTCCAAGCCGAATTGTAAATATATTGAGTAATAAAGGGTTTCAAACCCTTCTCAAGTCTTACGTATTCTGTTCGCACACTTAAGCGATTATTCGCTTGTTAAGTGTTCGTGGGGTTAGGAGTTAGAACTTTAGATTTAAAGAGTTAAACCCCACAAACTGATTTAGACGCCCTCCTGTGTTACCCTCCAGACTGCGTCCGGCGAGAAAATTGACATAGATGGAAAGTTAAACTTGAACATTATCTTTTTAAGCGTCACCTACTATGACACAGCATATGTGGCGGATATTACATATCCTTGAATACTCGGATTGGACTTTTTAAGGAATTACAATTTCTCCTTAGACTTCAACAAACTGCTTACAGCATCTGAGGACACGACTGTCGATCATCAGAAAGGATCCTCAGCTAGAAACGCCGCCTATGTCTCATCTGAAAGACCCTACTCAGAAAGCTGCCGAAATCATACTAAGGTCGAAAAGAAACCCGAGACTACCAGCAATTCTCCATCCGAGATGCTTATCGGTCGTGATCTTCGTCTGCCTTGTGATCTCTTGTTTCGCCGCCCTGCAGATGCGCCTTTGTCGCCTGAGGAATACATCCAAGATATCCAGGCCCGGTTTGAAATGATGCACCGTTCTGCACGAGAGTGAATCAAGTTGGCGGCGAAGAAGATGAAGACCCTCTACGATACGAGAGCTACTGACCATCGATTCAACGAAGGAGTCAAGGGGTGGTTGTGGAATCCTGCTCGACGCCAAAGACTCTTTCCGAAACTACAGTCACCTTGGGATGGTTTGTACACAATCCTAAACAGGCTGAAAGACGTCGTGGTTCGGATCCGTAAGTCATTGAACTCCAAGCCTAAAGTCGCTCATTACGACAGGTTAGCTCCTTACTGTGGTCATAGTACGTAATGTATATAATTGTAAATAGTAATGTAAATAGTATAAGAACATGGTACTTTTTTTATTTAGTATTTGATTTGTAACTAGTATTTGTATTTAGTATTTGATTTGTATTTAAAATCTGATAGTATTTGATTCTATTTAATATTTGATAGTATACGGTTTGCTGAAAGTTACTTATTGCAATTATTGTTTATTTTGTCATTGTAATGCAATGTTTATTATTGTATTGATGCCTTAGTTTAAGTTTGGCTTTCTGTCCAGGGATTGCACTGCCCGGGACGTGCAGTCCTTCGGAAGGGGCAGTGTTACGGATTTCGTATTTATTTAGCTATTTATTTAGAATTGCAATCAAAATTGCTTTATTTTCCCTTGCAACGCAGACGATTTACCTACGTCGGAAAAGAAAAAATACAAGAGCGCATGCATTTTATATGTAATAAATAAATATCTTGTAATTACTGGTGCCATCCACAAATATCGAGAAAAATCGGGGTTTTACCAGAATATTCTAGTAAATAATTAAAAAGCTTATAAAAGCCGAATTAAAACACCTCATGTCAGTTGTAGCTGTTTTAAGCGAACTGTTTGTTTACTTCTTGCTGTGATTTATTGTATCGGATTCGCTGTGAAATTGATTAACTTAATCTGTTTTGAATTGAAATTGATTAACTTAATCTGTTTTGAATTGAAATTGATTAACTTTATCTGTTCTGTTTAACGTTTGAGATAGTGTGATATTGTACGAATATCTCTGAGGAAATATTTCAGTGTTTTGTTTTATTTCTTGTGAAAAGAATAAATTTTGTTACCTTTTTAACGACTGGTGCTTTGAATCCATAAAAAACCCGAACGCACACGACAATATATTAACAGTAATGATATAAATATTATTTGAACACTGAAGAAAACATCCTACCAGCTTTTTGCGTAAACTTTTGAAGGATGCTGGAGTTGTAGCCTCAACTCTCTTCCTAATACATCTTTCCATAAGGCATGGTTAGTTGAAGCTGACATGCTGTTTAAGAATCTATTAAAAAAAAAACTCTTTAAACTTATGTGATTTCAAGCAGATCATCGAAAAGTCAAAGCCATTTTTACTTGCAGCTTTAAATGGCATATAAATTGGTATAAAATATTTTATATAACCTTTCAACAATATATTACATGAAAGCAAGCAGTATTAATATCTAACGAAATATGGAATAAAAATTTAAATTATGTACTAGAATTAAACGTAATTTAAATTCAATAGGTATAGAAAAATCTCTCATCTCTTAAAATATGAAAAGAAGATACTAGAAGAATTCTCTTTAATCTGTATAATAGAACAATTGCATTAAATCAAAATTCTTTTTGAGCGGATTTTAGTAAAATCTTTCCTAATGAGATATGAAACACCATCTTTAAAAATGCGTTTTAGCATTAAATTACTAAAATAATTTTTTGT
>KK116811.1:386224-408231 GCA_000611955.2 Stegodyphus mimosarum | reverse complement strand
GGAGGAATTTTGAATACAGGAAACTGTATTAAATATTTGAATATGGAAGAGGACACTGTCTAAAGCTTCCTGCATTTTGAAAAGGACGCTTTCGTACTTGAATTTATAAAGAAAATTGGTGACATGTATGCAACATAAGAGGAAGATATCATGCAGTAAAAACTCTCAGGTTCTAATAACAGAATGTGAGCGAATTTGCCAATATATCTCAGTTTCAGCCTATCAGAAATCAGTGGCCGAGCGCTAAAGTCGCTGAACACTGGTAGTTCAATCCAGCTTCGGATCCTGGCGAACAGATTGACTATATAATAGTTTTAGTGGTTTCCACGTACGTAACTTGGATACAAGTTAGTTTCCTTTAAAATGGTGCTCTACAAAGGCATTTCTCCCCAGTAGGCAGATAGACTTTCAGTTTCTTTGCGTTAATTAATAAACCAAACCAAATCAAAATATCAGACACTGACCAGGCTTTTGAACTGTTTTAGTCAGATACTGACCGGCCTTTGAATAGAAATAATTGCATTCGGGTTACCAAAACTATTCATGTCAAACACGAACTATCCCAGTAGTCGCTATAGGTAACCGCTTAGATAAGTTTTGGAACTACCTATTTGATGGAACATTTTCCATTGAAGAAATTTCGTAGAATAGTCACCGCCTCGCATTCTAATTGCCGCAACATATTGGAAGTCGCTGTTATCAGACTGGACATCTTAACACAAAATGGATACATTTGGGCTGTGTATCTCATGAGACGTGTTGTGACAGCAGTTCCCTGAAGACTGGATGATTAGCCTCTAAATCACCTTTGTATGGTCAACAAATTAGCCAATCATGAGTGTGTAAGGCTATTACGACCAAATTTTCATAGGAACCCATTTTTGGCATTAAAAATTCCTTTTTTTTCATTTTGAATTAAATTTTCCTTTCCTTACTATTTACATACAAAAGAAACAAATAACCGATGAAAACAGAAAGCTTCCAGCAAAGACCTTCGAGCTAAAAATTTTGAGTTTGCGTTACGTGTATGATTTCATCATCAGGGCTTTCGATTACGGGAGAAACTTAAATAATATGTAATTAATTATTCAATTGCAGCCACAGTTTTCTTGCTTATTTTTGAGAGCTGCTCGCTCCACCTTCACGAATATATTCATTTTAAGTTCCTCGCTAAACTATGTGAAGTCTAGGGGAAGTCGATGAGTTCAAGATTTTAGAGTTCCTTGTTAACATCATTCTTACTGTCTGTCCATGTAATTCATGGAAGAATGGTTGCCAGAGCCTCAAAAAGATTGAACTTCAACTTCTAACCCAATATTGAGGAAGACCACCCGGGGGTGATCCGAGGGTCTCCCACCCCTCTCTCATACTGTTAAACTCATGGAGGTAAGAAATGATTTGCTTCCTACCTCCATGATCAAACCACACGAGAGGACTTTCGACTATTTAGAGTGCCCCCAAACCGCAAACAAGCTATACATTTACAAACATCCACGCCTTCTCGGGATTCGAATTCCGGGCCCATCGGCATCGCAACCTGCTCTCTATCCACTACATCATCTGGGCGATGTAACGTGACAGCATCCGAGATGGATGAAAAATCAGACCAGCGGTCTTTTAAATATTTATTTTAAAACTTAATAAAGATTTCTTGACTAATAAAAGTAAGACATTAGTCGACGCAGCCATACATACAAAAACTACCGCTTGAAGCGACTCTGAACAGTCGCGTGGCGTGACTTTCTTACAGCCTCATCTAAACAAAAGTCTCTAAGCAAAGTTTCTTACTGAAAAGTTCTTTCTTCCCTTTACTTTAAATTCGAAAGGAAAACTGCACGGGGGGGGGGTCCTTCCGAGTTTCTACTGTGGAAAAATTACTTTCCGGACACTGGGTGATAGTTCGCACGGAAACCACACAAGGGGTGGTTTCCGTGCACTACCACTTCCGTAGTTAATTTACCTCAAGATTAGTTCTCTTGAAAACAGGAAGTCTTCTAATGTAAAAAGGACGAACCTCACTTGATGATCGTTACAGCGGTGTTAACATCATTATCAAACTGTACTACCAGACAGTTTTCATAGATCAGAAAATGCGATAAATCCACTGTTACCCTCACCATGTTTCATTTTTCAATTGCTAATTGGACGTGTTACCACTTACATCACGAGATCCCGCTCGACGAAATGCGGTATTTTCTTATATACAGCTCCGCGATCGGCTATTAATGACTAATGAAGAATATTTATATTCATTGCGATACGTACAGAATTTGAAAAATCTGTTTCTCCCACATTGTTGACAGCTGTAGGAAAGGCAGAATATAGTAACTTAAATTTAAAGCATATTGTATTATAGCTGATATCATCATATGAAATTTTCTTTTACAAATGAAATCATATGAAATCTTCTTTCTTTATATTTTCGCACATCATGTTGGGCAATATTTAGGTGAATTTGCTACTGTACGTATTTTTTCAAAAATATGTTCATGCCCCACAGTTAAAAATACATTGGTTCAAAGAGGTTACGATGTGGGGTCATTAGGTAATTTTGAAGCAGGAGAGATGAAAAATGAACAATGCCCTCGCCGAGGCTCGAACCTGAACCTCTCGAATACGCGCCGAGTGCGCTAACCGTTACACTCCGAAGGAATGCAGAAAGGAGAAGAAAATACCTTATAACGAGAAATGATATTTCTCCAGTCCTTCCAAAAAAAAAAATTCTTCGCAAGCATTACAGGTTGAAAGCAAATGAGAACTAATACATAAAATCTTGCTCTATTTTGTTTCCTGTATGACTGCTGAAAAATTTTTGATTTTTTTTTCACTAAAATGAAATTTTGTTGATTTTAATGTTTAATGAAAAAATGAAATTTTGTCAAATTATTTGGTAGACGATAATTCGTAACCACCTGGATTTGGCGACTGGGTCCCTTAAGCCGTCACCCTTCAAAAAGGGGAAGTATGGTAAGGTATTTTCTCTCTCCTTTCCGAATGCCTTTGTGGTGTAATTGGAAGCATATTCGATACGTATACGCGAGATCACGGGTTCAAGTCCCTGCGAAGGCAATGCATATTTTTCAGATTTCCTACTTAAAAAAATCTAATCGACTCTACAATGGAAAGAACTAAAAATCATAATAATGTCTAATTTTTTTAACATTTAAAAATTTGTAGTTATTTCAAATTTCAACTTAGCAAATCTCTTTTAAAAGTTAGTTTCGAAATTGCTAGGTCTACGAAAATTATCTGTTCTTGTGTTCAGAGTAACGGATGATATATTAAAAATCTCGAATGCAGAAAATTGAATAAGAATGTATCTTTCTATACTATATAATCATAAAACTCATGAAAGAAGAAAAAGAATACTTAATGCCGTAACCAGATTTTTATATTAAAATTTTTGGAAAAGTTTAAAATTAAAACCTATGTTTTTGATACTTTATAATTACTTTTTAATTTAATTTTATATTTTTTATATTAATATTTTTATGTTTAAATTTTTTAATGCTTTATTTCTTTCTAGTCAGCTTAGCGAGGTCTAAAAAAAATAACAGTTAATCTTGCAAAAATATCTATGCTTAGAGAAGCAAATGCTTCATTAAAGATCTCAGATGCTACATCGGACTGAAACATTCCATATACAGTGGTAAAATCCACAGGAAAGTAATTATTTCAAATTTTGAAAATTATTAATCCAAAGAAGCTTGTTTTCGTTTTGCAAAGATATCTAAAGAAATTAAATAATGAAGAATCTGCATAAATGTATGTATATTTCTCCAAAAGTGATAAAACAACGGTACCTAAAGCGACCTAATTTTGAATAACGTACGTTTCCACCCGAATATGCGCATCTGGATGCCCAAATTTGGAATTTGTTTTATTATCTATTTCATATTTTGTAAAACTTTAACGAATTTTTGATAAACAAACTCAAACGATTTAAAAGCGAGCAATCGAAACACTCTACGGGACGAAAAAAAAAAAACCCTTTTTATCTAAATCTGAAGCGCTCGGAACTGTATATCGGAAATTCTAAAGAGATACTCATTTTAAAATTATTTTGCGATGAACTTAATTTTATGGTTTAAGTGCGAAGAACATGATATTTAATAAGCAAAGACAATAAGCAATTTAATAATACACAAAACCTCAAAAAACGCCCCTTTGGACGTAATTTAAAATCTGAAACATTTCGGAGTTTTTTTTTTTAACTTAGATTAGTTTGAATAGTTAACTTATAAGCAATATATTTAATATCTGATAACTAAGAGATATTCTTGAAAGCCCTAATTTCATAACCGTCTAACTTATGAAGATTATACATTTCTTTGTAGAAATCGATGCGATATTAAATTCTCAAATCTTACAGTTGAATAAAAATATGTTACTCCACGTATAATCGTAAAAATCAAGTAAAAGTAAAGAAATAAGATTTTAAACATCAGACAGAATTTTAAATTCATAGAAATTATTAGAAAAATACAAAATTTATTTAATTTTCAAAAATTATATCTCAATGATTACCTTAGTTATTTCTTTCCGACTCGCTAACTTTAAATTTGTCTCAGTCACCAGCTTTAATTTTTTAATTTTTATTTGTCTTTCTGATTAAAATTTTGCAATCTAACACAAAAACAAGTTTCCTCTATTAATCTTTAGTACATTTTTTAAAAATAAAATCTAGTGCTGTTTTATTTATTTGCAACACGTGAGAAACGCAGCAGAAACGCTTTTGTAAAATTATATTTCAGAGCGTGGCCCTTAAAGCTGTTTGATTTTAAATGAAGATTCTGATGAAAAAAAGATTCTGATGAAAAAAAGAATTCTGTCACAGATTGTTTTGGATCAGATGACTCGCAGAGAAGTTTTATAATCTTCACTGCGAATGCATTTTCACATAGTTTAGCAGACATAAGACAGAAAATGGAAAATCAAACATTGTGATTAATTAACAGTTTGTAGACATAAATAACCTATCAGCTTTAAATTTTAGTAGGAGAGAATTTTAAAAAAATGGTGCATCTTTTCAGAGCATAAACGTGGGATTAATTGAAGTCAGTTGATTAAGCATACGAAGACTGTCTGTTTAAGGGATGCTTTCGCGGAAGATTTCCTGCGGAAAATTACTGTAGTATATACAAATATGTTAATAATTCTTAAAATACCTACGCAGCAAATTCTTTTGCCGGATTTGAAGTAGAGTCGAAATCCAGTTGTTTTATCTTTAAACTAATCAGTGGACTGTATAGCAAAAGAACTAACTAATTTATTGACCGTAATTAACTATTTAGATCTATACATGCTCTGGCATGTTGCTTAGCCGAATCCAGATGACCAAGTGAGCGGTTTTCTCCTTATCCAATAGGTGGCGCTGTATTATAACTTAACACCAGTTTTCAGAAGCTTTATCCCCTCGACCATTTGTGGGCCCTTTTATGAGAAGCAAATTATTGCTGCAGAACAATTTTCATTTCTTCACGAAAAAATTTTATTTTCAACTAGCGGAAGTACCCGATGCTAGTTAAGTTAGATTGAGAGTAATGCATCTAAAACAGAGAGAACGATACCGCTGTAATCCTTCTCTAATAACGATGCAAAAAATACGATTCATACTCATATATTTTTCAGCCTGATTAGATATAGAACCCACATAAAAAGTTTCCATAGAAAAAAAACTAATTCTCTCTCATCATATCAGAAACAATGGCACGCAGTTTTTAATGATTTTCGTCTTTCTAATCAAATGATCGTGAAAGCCAAAGTTTCAGCCAATATTTCACTTATGTTCAATTTTAGACGATTAAATGTGGCAAAAAATTTATCATAATTGATCAGAAATCAATAACGGGAACAAACAAACAGACATTCTTCCTTATATATACAGATTTTATACAACTTACAAATTTCTGATTAACAAACTCTATGATTTGAAAGCGAGCAATACGAACACTTTCCAAAATAAAGCATTCTCCCCCCCCCCTCCAACGCGCGAGACTGTTGCCACTCGGAAAAAATGAGCTAGAAAATTAATGTTTTAGGAGTTTTTAATTAATATATCGGCTGATTAAAGTCGTACGCAGTCGAAATGGCTTCCCATGAATTTTTGGAATCGGGAATAATGTATTTCATGTTTGGAAATGCTATTTTTATTTCATTGTAAAATTTCGAAATTTTTTATTAACAAACTCTACGATTTGAAAGCGAGCAATGGCAAAGCTTCTCGAAATAACGCAGATTTCCATCTCCAGCTTAGAAGACTGTTGCCACTTGGAAAAATGAGGGCGAAAACTATCGTTTTTCCGAGTTTTTAATTAATATCTCTGATTCTGGCTGCTTTTGCTTTTTGGAAAAAAGTGGACTGGACGTCCACCTTTTCCAGAAACCAGAAAAGAATTGTAGAAAGTTTGATGACAATAACTATAGTAGTGACTGAGCTATTAGAGGACAAACAAACAGATTTTCTTCTATATATACATAGACAACTAGCTTTTACCCAAGGCTTCGCTCGCGTTGATGTCCTTAAATAAGTTTCAAAGACTTATTGAAAATAAAATAAAATATTTTTTTTTGTTATTGCCTGACCAGGATGATCAGGATAAAATTTTAGTTACTATTACTTATTTCTTAAGTTAAAAATACACTCCGCGTAAAATTTCAGTAAATAATGTCCTTCTTCATTGAGATAAAAAGAAATCCATAGTGATTATTATTAAAGGATGCTTCTGTATACTATATTATATGTTTTTCCATTCTGCGCTAATACATGTAAATTCCTGGCTTTGGATACACGCGAACAGGCAACATATAGCTGACAATGGGAAAAGCATGAGTTTTCCAAATGCACCTCTAGTATCTGTAATGTTTGCCCTCTAGTACCTGTAATATTTGGAACTGAGGGACCAATTCTGCTACTTGCTAATGTAATGAAATTGTAGTCTAATTCTGGAGCAATTTCATCATTAAAGTAATTTTTGTCTGATAGTCAAAATCGTGGACTAAGCATTCCAAAATCTTCAAGCTTCTTCCCCACCATTATCAAAACTTTGTTTTCAATTATGATCAGTGCTTCATTATATGTGTGCTCATTAAAAGTCATATGTGCATGTACTCGCTGCAGTCGCCACAAAATATCTTACACCATGTCCTTCTTGTACTTATCTCATAAAGTTTGAGGATTAGAAAGGCCGCAAGATAATATAAGGGTTGCTTAAAGTTTCCTGATTTTATCTGATGATCGACATTGTACAGCTTCTTCCATGGTTTTGTTCCAATGGTTATCATTCACTAACAGACCCTGAGCTTCACATGCTTCTTTATAAGTTCCACATTCTAGACTATTAAAAATTTTAAGGTCTTTAAAGCTAGATGGACCTTGACGAACATGATGCAATAAAATGCGCAGACAAAAACATTCAAAATTCGTTACATGGGCGGTGTAGACACGACCAAGAGCGGCCGGTAATTTAACCCCTGGCCAATTTTCAACAGACGTACCTTGAACGCAACATTGCTATTCTTTTTTTTTTTTTTTGAGTTGTTTCGTGTATAATAACGGGGAACTCCTGAATACAATAATCTTTTCGTAAAAGTAGTATCTGTCTGGCAAAACTGGGAAAAAAGCGGTCAGTGTGGTTTTAGGAGGAGATAAAATCCTTTCTTGAAAATTATTCTCATTAAAAAATGCCCATTTTTTAAATGTACGGCAAGATAACAGTCGGATATCTTTCATGTAATGGAAAATCAAGAAGCCGCCACGCTGCCTCATTACTCTACTGACATATCTCCCTCCCTGCCTGCCTGCTTGATAGATTTGTATTTCATTCAGAGGCTGCAACACACCTTCGTTACACAGATTGAAGATAGCCTGGTCCCTCTCTTTATTGATATATTTACAAATATATTTAATCGCACGAACAGAGTTGCAGGCTTCATTATTAATGTGAGCATTAAATGATTTACATAGAACGGGTGAATATGGCACAACCCAGCTATTATCAAAAGTCTTGAGTACCTCACTGCGCATTTGAATCATAACTCTTCTACCACCATCTTCGGGTACTCTTCGTCTGTATAAAGGGTAACCCTCATCATTGTGCACTGTTTCCTTTAGTAGCTTCCGGGGGAACGTTTTCGCACATTTGCCATTTTTCATGCAAGGTGATGCTGAATTGCGGACCATGAATCATGTTTTTTATTACGCTCTCGTGCAAATTCTTATCTAGTTCTGGATCCGGGATTTCAGTGCTTATAATGTTATCTATTTGGTTGGATCTCAGTTTTTGTTTTAACCAAATAAGAATGTGCAAATGTAGCAGACCTCGTTTCTGCCATTCAACGCAGTACATGTAGCACTGGAAGTTTCCAATTACTTTTCCTTTCGTTATTAGTACATTAAAGATCTTTTGAAATTTTAAACGAAATACGCGGGCAACTATGTCATGTCGATCAGTGGCTCTTTGTCCCAGCATAAGCCTTCTGTTATTTCTTTCCGTGAAGGATTGCAAGTAAAAGTTACAAATAGGTCAGGCCTACCGTAAGTGCGTACGTAGACGAAAGTATCTTGTGTGTATTCATGCAGATGGGCGGGGAGTGTTCACAAAAGTGGAGGGAAGAATAACCATCTTGCCTAAGTCGTTGGGGCTAATATTACCGTCTGTGTAATTGCATCTTGTAGTGAATGTAATTTTCAACTCGTAGTTGTGTCTGGTTTAAGGAAATGTAACGAAGGCATTCGCTCTCTACTTTGGTATATACATATCTACTAAGAATTAATAAAAGAGCTGCCTCGACCGCGGAAGGAGGTTAAAATCATTCTCTCGAAGCATCATGTGATAAGCTTAAAAATCAATGCAATAAACTTTTTTATTGGGAACTGGCTGTTTTGTAGTTCGATTAATCTGTGGAATATAGAAATGGTATCCCAATTGCCCTTTACTAAAAATTAATGGGTACTGCAAAGCATCGTAAAATTTACGAGTACCAGTTCCGGGTGTCAGTGTATTATCATGTGCTCGTAACACTATATCTCGTGAAGAGCGTGAGTCGCCAGTAACCAAGACAGCAACTTCATTAATTGTCGGTGCATTATAGCGTCTCCCATGTTCGTCACGTGGAGTTTGATCAGTATGAATGATCACTTTCTAATCGTCTTGAGGCCAGTTTTCTATTGCAATTTTGAAGGTATTTATCAAAACGTTGTGGTCATGTAACATTCTTTGAATTTTCAATACTATATCTCTCTCGACTCCATCAATATACTGACAACGACGGCTTACTTCACTTTCTTCTTGATTCATAAAATAAACTCGCATAAATTTATGCGGTTTATATCTGTTCGAAAAAGTGAACCAATTCGATTATGTACGGTAAAAGTTGGTGAAAACCCAAGCATTCTTATCTCTTTGTCTACTCCGAAAGATGTCATTTGGAAGCAAGAGTTTGCAAGATTGAAGTTTTAGCAAGATTTGTACTTTCTGATTTTACTTAAAACACGCTTTGATTCATCTGTATCATATAAATATAGAGTTTTCGACGGCTCTTCTGGTTCAAAAAGTAAAGATAGCGGAACTTTACCATCGGAACAGCACATTCCTGCAGTTTCATCTTTGCATTTTAAAGTATCGCAAAACTGGCATTTCTTATTCATAGAATCGGTAACAATTAATGGATGATTATGGTAATCAATTGAAGGATCGTATTGAAGTCTAGAATAATTAAATACGGACCAATTGCTATGCGTGAAATTTCGCCGTTGTTCGGTTTGCATTTCTACATGAACGATTCTTCTCGCCTGCAATTGTTCTGGAGTATCACTTACTCTAATAACTGCTTGCTGTCGTCTAATAACTGCTTGTTGCTGCTTCCAAGCGAATCTGTGTTTGAAGAGGTGTTTCAATAGCTCTCAAAGCAGTTTGACGTTCAGCTTGTTCTTTCAAGCGGATCTGTGTTTGGAGAGGTGTTTCAGCAGTTCTGAAAGCAGCTTGGCGTTCAGCTTGTTCTTCGAAACGAATTTGTGTTTAAAGAGGCGTTTCAGAAGCTCTTAAAGCAGCTTGTCATTTAAGTTGTTCTATCAAGTTGAGTTGTGTTTGAAGAGGCGTCTCAGCTGCTCTCATAGAAGCTTGACGAGAAGTTTGGGCCTCTAATCTTACCTGTCTTTGAGAAGTTGCTTCATCAGTTATTAAAACAGTTTGTCGCCTGCTTGTTCTTGTCTTCTTAATTGCGCATGTACGGGCGTTTCTTGGGATCGACACAATTTTTTCTGCCCGTGCTCGAGATGTTTTCCAGGGCATGTTAGATTTACGTTTGTGAAACATTTCGGAAAAAAAAAATAAACTGTCCTTAAATGAGTTTCAAACTACGCGTGAATTTGAAAAATACGTGTATCGCCACGAAATCTAGTAAAACTGCTACTTATATTTCCTGATGACTGAAAAATGTTTGTGAAAGAAGAGTCAAAAGTCGGAAATCCTGAAGGATTTTAAATAATAATTTAAATTAAACAAACGAAAATTAATAAACGCTTAATTAATAAATGTTACTCTTTTACGCTTTAATTACTTAACCGATCATCATGAAATTTTCAAGAAATATTTTTGATATATTAGGAAAGGTTAAAAATGTTTGCGTGGTTTAAGCCACGCACCTACGCGCGCACATGAAACTTTCAACATTTAATGTTTATACAACGACAATCATTTTAAGCTATAAAACCTATCATATAGTTTAAGTTTCAACAGATAAGTTACATTTTATAGCCAATAACCTTTAATGTATCAAAAATATTTCTTGAAAATTTCATGATGATCGGTTAAGTAGTTAAAGTGTAATAGCCTAACAAACAAACTCACATTCGCATTTATAATATTAGTTAGGATAATTTGCTTGTGAAGATTCAAACACGTTTTTATCTCGAAATACTCAAGTCTATTTCATACTTGTAAAGAGGCGTTACTGTTTACATAACTTGAAGATTATCGTATTCCAAAAACAAATTTTAGCTCAAGAACAATTTTACCACAATCCTAGCAATCTCGCATGCTCGAAGTGCTACTACTTCATGTGGTAGAACATTCTTGTAAGAAAGTTAGTGTTAGAAATGCTATTTCCGAGCCTTTACTTATTCAACTGTAGGAATCTGGCAATAGAATCTTTGTTTTGGAATAAAGGTTGCAGTTCCGTTTTAAGATTTAGTAATGGAAGATTGCCGCTAGCCATTATGTAACTTGCTTTTCGTATTTAAACTTCTTTGTTAGTTGTAAATAAATGTTTTATTTTTAATTTTATGCACTTCGAACTTTTTGATTCTTTAAAAGTTAGAATGGAAGGAGGAATTGTAATTACGTGTTTTTATTATTCAAAAATGAAACCGTTTTAAAAAATGACGGCTTTCTGTCTTAGGCCCCCAACGTACTATTAAAGAGATGGAAGGGGTAACTTCCCACATTATGTATGTAAACTCATTTATAACATAGTGAAAAGAGAGAATTTGTATGTGTATATCATATAGTTGAAAAAGGGAAAGGTTCAGAATTTAGCACATAATATCGTGTGCAAGTCGGAGTTGTAGTTATACATCGAACTGTGGACTTCAAATAGATTTTTTGCAGATTCGATTTTATTTTTTATGTAACTTTTTTGCAATATTTCTGTCACATATTGATGTTTTTTAATTATCAAGCAATTCATCTAAAAAGTTTTAGTCTTTGCACATCTGACAGCTCGAAAAACAGTGTTCCAGACGAAGTTTATTCTGAATTTCTAACATAATTAACGGAGTTTTGACGATTTGCTAAATCACTCGCGCGCTTTTTGCTGTTTCTGTTCTTCAGTGCGGGAATAGTTTATCTGTTTACACTTTGTACAAGTACTGTACAAATTTAATTGCATTGCCTCATTCCTAATTTAATTGCATGATTCCTACTGCTGTTGTAAAGATTTGAAAAGAAAATAAGAGTAATATTTTATCACTTCAATTTAAAAGGGAAGCGACTAGAAAAAATGCGCTAGAAAACTCTTTTCGTGGAGATAGAGGTCAGTTTCGTTTATCAATTGACTTCGGTATTAGAAGAACTTATGATGACAATTGAGATCAGAAAGCCAAACTACTGTCACAAAATATAAAACTTATCAGCTCAAAGGATGCATTAAGGTTTGGAGAATGCAGTATTTTATTTAATATGCTGAGAAAAGAGTGTATCCACCCTTGTTTATGGTAAATAAAATATGCGAAGTTTGTTCACATTTCATGGCATGTTTGTAGTTACTTTTTTGATATACTGGAACTGGACAATAATGGATCGGTGTACCTAATAAATTCTATGGAGAATCTAAATGCAACATCTAAATTTCTACATATGTAGTTCAGTGGTATTACTACCTAAAATTGATGTACAATCTAATTTAAAGGGGAATTTATTAAAATATCAAAGCAAAAACTTCAAATCTATTTAGCACCTTAACGGTAGCGTTCATGCTGCATCAAACAAATCGAAAGAAAATTCTTTTTCATACTATTGTCACTTAGCGTTTTCTAAATCAATGCGCTTCTACTGATTTTCGCTATTCTATTCAAAAACGGACACAAATATCTATTCAAGATCAATTAAAACATCCCGGTCCCGTTGGACGGTTATTCAATATCGTTTGGGAAGGGGAGAGAACTGATGTTGGAGAAGGCTAGGGGCGAAAGATTCCATCTGACGTTCTGACGTCCACGACTCGTACTAGTCCATCGTAACCAGGAAAAATCTCTTTATTGCGAGCTAATGCCCACTTTATGGAAGTCTTGTTTTTATCTTTCAGCAAAACTAGTTGTCCTACTTTGAGGCTGGATTTCGATTGGTTCCATTTTGGATCTGCAAATGGTTGAGGTATTCTACACTCCAATGGTTCCAGAAGCTTGTACTAAGTTGACTTAAGGTCCGCCTAGAAGACAAGGACAAAGAATCTTTACTGTCATTTGGTTCATGTATCGATAAAAGTGGAGCTCCTATCTGAAGTTAAAGGTTGAAGATCCTGTTGCATCAGCAGAAATAGGTTATAATGGTTCTAAGGTTCAAGCAAGCTTTGTGTAATTAATATATAAAGCTCTTCAAAGTTTGAAATCGTTGATTTCGTACCCTTCATCAAAACTTTGTTCATGAATTGTATAGTAGCCTCTCACAATTTTCCAAAATGTGCTGAAGAAGGAGGAATAAAATTCCACGTTATGACTTCTTCAGGACTAAAGTTTTAAACAGGATCCTAAGGAGGTTAACAAGAATATTTTTTGTTGGTTTGAAATTCATAGCATTATCACTCCAAAAAAGTGGAGGGTTTAGAACTTTTTGCGTTAAATCTTCTAAAATATGGAAGTAAGGTTCCAACAGACAAATCCTATACTATCTCTAAATGAATAACCGTTGTACTAAATATTGCGATATATGATTTTAAAATAAACTCTAGATCTTTCAAAATTAGGTTTAGTAGTAACTGGTTTTGCGAAGTCTTTTGTTGTATTTTCGAATAATCTAGGGGTTACTACTCTGCGTATTATCTCGTCGATCATAAAAATTGGCTACCACCGAACTATAAATCTCGCCAATGTTGCACCAGTCATTCTTTGTGGAATTCTGAAGGAAGTGAAGCCTCTTTATTGAATAAAGAATGAGTATTTGACTCTTTGGCTTTTTCGTTTAAAGATTTTAAGCCCTAAACTTGAAGAAAATTTACATGGCTATATGAATAAACTCGCCTTCCTAGAGCTGAAAAACATAACATCTTTTTGACTTCAGGCCTTATATGTTCCGCATTTACTTCGCTTATCTTCTCATTAACTGAGAGCAAAAATTGCATCAAACATTTAAGAATACTGAGGTTCGTATGAATGTTGAATAATGACAACAAATGCGGCATTTTGACGCAAATTTACGAATATACTGAAATTTAAATTATTCTGAAATATTAAAAATTAAGAGGAAGTCTATTCAAAATTTATTTATTCTATTTATTCAAAATTTGAGGAAGGCTCATACTACCAAATGAATATTTATTTTCCTAAGCACTCAAGAAATCCATCTCATTAACAAACATAAATCATCGATAAATTCATTTCTGAGGACTCCGAAGATTGAAATTTAACAAAAATGGCATATTAAAAAGATTTTTGATACATATAGCTGGAAGAGAAAAAGTGTTGCTGAATGTTTAAAGCATCAACAACAGTGCACTTTTCGAAACGTTTCTGAATACTCGATAACATCACAAATTTCGTGAAATACATCTTTTTTTCAAAAAAAATTCTTTGTCAGAAACAAAGGATAATTTTTTTTTATTTCTTGAGTTTGCAGTACTAAAAAGGAACAAATGCTGTTTTTACGTTACCTATGCAAACTGATTGGTTGCATATGGTTTTTTAACGTAAGAGAAATGCCAATATCTCTTCGAAAGTTCTCCACGAAGGTTTTCCTTGACTAAGAAATCCTTGCAGATTTTGGCGTAATCAATTTAGCGAACCATTATCTTGTTTGAATAACCGTATCTAATCTCCTAAGGCCGCTTTTAAAGCTATATGCACAATATATCATTACGCTGCATCATACAAACTCATTGCCATAAAAATTTGCGCACCAAGAAAGAGTTGTCAAAATGAAACGAAATTTTACATATGTAAGTTTTATTTTGATATAAGTAAGTAACAGAAAATCAAAGAAAAAAGGATAATTTATTGCAGAAAAACGTATACATGAACGGAAGTTTTAGCAGTCTGTTGGATTACCTCTAGCGCGAATGCACGATGCGATACGAGCGGTCATTGTGGCATACAAGTTCCGTATGGTGTCCTGAGACATCTCGTTGCACAGTTGCTATAAACACGCCTCTAGTTCGGACAATCTCGCAGGCTGTCCAACTTGCCGTCCCAAATGATCCCAGATATGCTCGATTGGTGACAAATCTAGAGATTGAGCAGGCCAGATAAGAGTGTCAATGTGGCAGCGGCAGTCTTGTGAGATCCGTGCTGTGTGTCTCCGAGCACTGTCTTGTTGAAAACAGGCTTCTGGGAGCCTTGCCGTACGTGGCAACACATGCGGCTGAAGGATGTCATGGACGTACGGCTGGCCTGTCATTGTACCATGGATCATTATCAGGGGTGACAGTGTATCGTAAGCAATGGCACCCCATACCATCACACCAACATGGGAATGGTATGTCGCTGTAAAGTGAAGGCCGGATTGAGGCGTTCAACACGGGGCCTTCACACACGAACATGATTACCATCACTGGTCAAATTGAATCTAGATTCATCGCTGAAGACGACCTGTTTCATTCCGTTAAAGTCCAATCCTGTCGTGCGCGACACCACTCCAAACGGAGGCGTCGGTGGGTGAGTGTCATTGACAGCATACGTAATGGACGCCGCGTTACCAGATGTCCTTCAACTAGGCGCCTTGCGATGTTTCGGGAATACACAGGGGCCCGTAATGGAACTGCTGCTTGTGTCTGGATAGCGATCAATGAGGCAGTTGGCTCTACTTGTGTGAGTCGTATGATGTGTCAGTCTTCTCGACGACTGGTCTGTTGAAGGCGTCCTGAGCCTGGTCGCCGTGTAAATGACGTCGCTTCTGTCCATTGGTTCCAGCACCTCCTCACAGTAAAATCAGAACAGCCTACCTGCCGAGCTACTCCCCAAGCTGATCACCCAGCTTCCTTCATCCCGATGATTCTTCCCCTCTCTGACCGCTGCTGATATTGCCTTCGATGGTGGCGTAATAGCATGTCTACCTCAGAGGTTTCCTTAGCAAAAGTTTAAGTACACTCAAACAAGCTCCGCTTACTTGTTTTATACTCCAAGAAGAAAGAAGTTCAAGTGGAATTACGCAATGCGCAATCAGCTGCATTTCTAATCATTTGCATATCTACCCGACATGTACCTTCATGCCAAGTTTCGTTACAATCCCACAATTATTTCTTGGTGCGCAAATTTTTATGACAATGAGTGTATATACGAATATTTTTATCTACCTGAAAACTGAGGGATATTCATTTATGTGAGCGGAACGGTTCTGAGCACTTACATTGTTTTCTTAATTTTTTCATAAAAACACAGGGAATGCTATTGAGAGAGGGAGCTGTATTTTATATTTTGTTAAAAGAATCAGTCTGTATGATTCATGATAAATATGTGATGTGTATGATGGTCATGAAAAATAAAATATCATGTATGTTCAAATAAATATGTGTCTCATGTATTTGACAAAACATTGGAAAGTAGATTTAAGATTATGTTGTATTAAATAAATAATAGAATAAAATATAACATTAAGACAGAAGAGAAACAAGCCTCAAATAAATTATAAAAGTGAAGCAACAACCTGTGTTACGCACAGATTTTTAGCATAGAAATTCTATCGATTTCGAGGGCGAACACAGTCCTCTTCATCAGCAGCAAAGAAATCTGCCAGATTTACGTCATCTCATGCGCATTAGGAAAGCGGCGCTGAATTATCTATAAAAATCTGTTTCCTTTTAATTTCTTTTATACATCGTTTCATTTTAGATTTATAGTATTTGAATAGAACACGTGGCAAAAAAAAATAATTCTTCAGATATAATTTTTATGCATTCCGAGTTATAAAATGAATGAGATGTAACGCTGTAACCTAGTGCCAGAGTGGCACTATGGTAAATAAATATAGTGAATTTTAAAGAGTGCAATGATTGTATTCTGGTTTATGCGTTAACGTCGAAGTAGATTTAATTCAGTTCAATAAGCTTAAATGAAATGCAGGAAAAAATGAGTATAATTTAATATTCTATAACTACAATGATCACCAAAAAGAAATTGCTGTCGGTTAAAAAATTGAAAAGTTTGCTCTCAATATGTTTCAATTTAATTTATATTCGACAGTAGAAAATTTATCATTAAAATATTTTGCTTGTTCTTGTGAAATACAGAAGATTTCTTTCTTTACTTCCTTGTACGAACTAAAGGAAGTATTGTAATCATGAAAAATTAAGGGTATCATATTTAAATGAAAAAAAATCTATTATGACCACTATCGAATGCAATTTAACGATGCTTTTGCGTGATATCTGTACATAAGAACCCCGAATATAGAACTCCTTTTTCCCAAACGAATTATAAAATTAATTTAAAATGGTTTCATTGTTTAAACAATGCATTTATTATATTCTAGTTTATGCGCTACCAACGAAGTAGATTTAATTCAATTCAATAAGCTTGAATGAAATGTTGGAAAAATACGTATAATTAAATATCCCGTACAAGGATGTCGTGTGGCGCACACATAATTTTTTTAATGGATTTACAATGTTTCATAATTTTACGTAAATGCTTATCGCAGGATTTCCGGAGGTATTAACATACACTTTATTCTACCATTTATTTAAAACAACTTTAAGTTTAAAAATGTCTGCCATAGTATTTTTTTAATTGCGCAGGATTATACTTTTACGTTTAACTATTTTTATCAGGAATATAAGCAAAGCTCTTCTAAAAGTAATTAACAATACTTCTAGATTTAAATAATAAATCTCCCTTGGTACGACGCTGGACGCATGAGATTAGACGGCATATATTCTCATGAATTTTGATGAAATTTTATCCATTATTTTCTATAATAGCCTTCTGTTGCGTGCGTACGGGTTAACAATGGATTGGATGCACACAGGATCGATCACAGATTGATAAAATTTATATTACCCAAAGGAGCACATCCGAAAGGGATTATTAAGGATTTTTAACAGTTCTAGAACTTTTGACAACAATACTCTTATAGCTTTTCTTAGTATATAAGAGCACTATGTAAGAGTAGTTACATTTCAAACTACTAAGAATGTTAAAGACACCGCAATGAAAAGCGCAGCTAAAGAGCGAAGATCCCCCAGAGATATCTCAATACTCCATAGTTGACTCTGAATTGAGAAATGAGAGCCGATGCTCTCTCCGGTCTTACATAGTTTACTCCCGGCCGCCAAGAAGTCTCTAGTATCTTCCATTTCTCGAAATTACTGAAGGACATATACGGTTGAAATTGCACATAAATGCTGGATCAATTACGGTTATTCAGTCCCAGTATCAATTTTTTGTACTGCGACCTGACCAAAATGTCGCCAAATTTGGTGACAAAAATTAGTCCTCAAAACCATCACCAGCTTCGCGGTATTTCTCCAATTTAGCGAGATAGCCATTTACTTCAATGTTAAAGAGACTTGGCCTTGTAATTCTATTTTTTTCCGGCAGAGCTTCGACTGTTCAGATTTTCATATTACATTATACAAAAGATACTATAAATATAATTTAACTTAAGTTATTAACATATCTACAAACACGTTTTACATGTTTCCAGATTTTGCATGCATAATTGCTTGTAAATGTACTTATTGAATCGACCTAGCGACGTGCATTTGATAATTCAATAACCAAATTTACTCCAAAAGTAAGTCCTCAGAGCTAAAATTACAGATAATTGACTAATTCAGTTTCATTACGGTGACTTAATTGTTTTAAAGTGAAGTATTTGCGTTGTTCAAAAAAATGCATTATTAGACATATTACAGATAAGTTAAAATTTATTCAGCATTTTCTTCCTTTACTAATCAAAAATTTTGAAGAGGGATGTTTCGATTATTTTCTAATTTTGACTCTAATGACGACACAAAGCCTTCAAGACAAATAAAAAATCAGCATATTAAAAAATCAAAAATCAAACAACAATTTTTATAACATTCTGTCGTTTGATGGACGTATTTTTATCTTACGTCTTAAGGCAGAATTAAAAATCTCTTAAAATGTCTTCGACCGAATGAATATGTATACCTTTTAAAAATTTTCATATATGATACAAATATGAGCGGTCACTCTTATTCTTTTAAATACAGAAATAAAAAAACGCAAAGCATCGATCAAAGTAGCTGAGTTGATTTCCATTCCATCAGATTATATTTTTTATTTATGAAAAATATAATTACTTTTTAAATACTCCAAACTTTTTCTTCTCCCTCAGCATTCTAAAAACCATTCTACTTTGAACATGTTTCCAATACACTTAATCCCTTGTATCCGTGAAGGTTAAATAAGTTTCCTTCTCTTTCTCAACCCATTTAAGTTTAAAAAGCGGTTAAGTTTTCTTCAGCAGAAACATAGTTCCTTATAAATAACTTTTATAGAAGGAATTCGTTCTTTTTTTACTTTCAAATACTGTTATTTTGTATTTCTTTGCAAAGAATTATCTTACATTAACATTACATTTAGCTTCTTTAAGTAAAGATATCAACTCTTTTTTTTTAAACGTAACTGAAACCTGCCTTCAGGATAAACTCATAATTTTTTATAAGCACCTCTTCCTATAGTTCAAGCACGTAATAGTATATGTTTAAATAAGGTATTTTGTTAAGCAAATATAATAAGAAGTTCTAGTAATTCTGTAAGTTATACTTTATGCAAGACGGTGCAATTTTTCTGAATCCTTTTCTGTTACGAATAGGATGAGAGAAGTTAGAATGTAATTCATTACCTCTTCTCTTGTAGTGTCAAATTTCACTTTACTCATTTAGAATAAATTTTGGAGGTAGAAATTAACAGATAGGAAATTTGTGGATAAATCGAAATTTAAGCCAGTTATTGCACCTCCTCAACTGCAGTAAAAAATTTCAGTCTGCTTACACGTCTAAAATAACTGAAATAGCTGAATTACGTAGAAATCAATACATAGGGAATTTGTGACTGAATCAAAATTTAAGCAATGGATAATCAATTTAAAGTATGCGAATACATGCTCCAAAATTTACTAAATTACTGACGACGTGCTTTTTTATGCCGGATTATGCTAGACTCTCGAAATGAAAATATAAAATGTAAAACAAAATCTGTAAGGTTTCAGATTTTAACGGTCGCCCGAAAGGGACTATTGAGATTTCTTACGGTCTCGCTGAGTTCGCAGTCTACCGCAGTTCGGTTTCACTCACTCATACTAACACATTTTTTTCGTCTTTTTAGCTTTATTATTAAGCATCATTTTCCTCGTAATTACGTCATATTTAATTCAACAGCAAAATTAGAAATATTTCAACAGTAGTTTACATTTAGAATTCCAGGATGCAGCGTTAACTGTGGGCATAACGTTTTTGTTCAGTATTTTCTCAGTTCATCATAGTGTTCAAGTTTATTACTAAGAGGGATTTAAAAACTGTCTTTATATTATCGTTTTGCTTTGTTTACTTTATGTATTAAATAGCACGTTCTTGATACTTATGCCACATAAAATTCGGTTTAAGGGCAAAATCGCAATATCTAAAACAGTATACCTTTAGAATTTACGATAGACAGACTTGCCCGCTGGAGATAAAAATGTCTGTTCAGTGTTGCCATTGCTCGCTTTGAAATCGTTGAGTTTTTTAATCAAAAATTCTTTAATGTCTGATAAAATATGAAATAGAAAATAAAGCAAATTCCAAATTCGGGCTTCCAGATGCCCATATTCGGGTGGAAACTTAGCTAATTCAAAACTGGATGGCTCTAGGTACCATTGTTTCATCACAATGCGAGAAACATGCATTTATGCAGATTTCCTTCATTATTAATTTCTTTAAATATAATACTGGGCTCTAATATTTGGTGGCAACAATTTTAAAAGTGATTCGCCGTTTATAGTGAATCGACGCAAAATGCCAAAACGAAATGAATAGCCCTTCTGAGCTAACACTCCTTTGGGCTAACAATAATGAACATTGCCACAAGAGTAAATCATTACAATTTTATCGATGATCATGAAAGCGTCACAGCAGTTAACTTTTTAATAATGCTCTAAAAATGATTTTAATAATGCTCTAAATTTTCGGATTGTCTGATGCGGTATGTTAGGATTCCTTGAAATAAACCAATAAACAGTCACCAGTGCAGTTTAGGTTGATTTGGTTTATGGTTTATATATTTAAATTTTTTCATTTTAATTTTTTCGTACTTTTCATAGACTCATACTTTTATCTATAAATTGATATGAGTAATGAATATAACGAAAATGTTGAACAGCTGTCCTTTTTGGAGCTTGCTAGGCTTTGCAGGGTCTGTAGGTTAAGAGAACCCGTCTTTTTTGACAAAAGAAATTACATGAAATATTTAAATGTTATTGTTGCATTTCGCATTTGAATATCCTATTATGCAGCAATTATTTTTCCTTTTTACTTTTATTTATATGCAGTAAATTTGCGTTAAACTTAAAACAATGCATTTAAATTCTAACCTTTAACCCATTTTCCTTAAATAAATTGTGTTGATCGGAAAGAAACGAAGCTTTTACATGAGATATGAAAAGACCTGTAAAACCTTTTTTGTGACCTTTTTGTGCATGTTATGAATATGCACAAAAATATTATTCAATTCCTTAGTGTTTGTACATTTCCCATTTTAAACCGTTGAAAGTGATGAATATTTTTTAAATTAGACAAAAGTTTTTAAATTGGGAACAAAAAAGTTTTCTAAAAATAAAAAATACTCCGCTCCCGAAAAAAAGGTACCTATGTTGGATCTCTTTGGAAATCGATGAAATTTTATCTGAAATACATGAAAATTTAAGGTTATTCTGTGTCTGATTTTAAATTCTACGTATTTCTTTTTCTATTAACTCTGAATATTTGTTCGTTTTCTAAAACTTTTGCTGTCTTCCAGTTATAAGCCTCTTTTAACAGTACCATATCTCTGCAATTTCGAACAAAAATACAAAATGTTTTGTGAATAAGAATATTACTTCAAGATACATACGTATAAGATTTAAAGTAAATATCAGATTTCGTTGGAAATAAGTTCATACAAAATCTTAGCCTTAATTCATAATATGTTTAAATATTAACTAAACGTATGAATTAAGCTGGCCAACCGGGTTAGTGGTTAGAGACGCTGACTGCCGTATAAAAGGCCAGGGTTCGAATTCCGTTCGAAGGCATAGAGAGTAGTCAATGCATAGTGTCTCTACGGCATGTGGGCACTCTAAATATGCGAGCAGCCGAAA
>KK116811.1:363508-379624 GCA_000611955.2 Stegodyphus mimosarum | reverse complement strand
GGTTCTCGATAGGGTTCAGGTCTGGACTCTGGGCAGGCCAGTCCATTCGATGATCTCCATTGGCACCATACCAAGCCTTGGTTAACGTCGAAACATGACAACTGGCATTGTCGTCCTGAAAGTAACAGGGATCCAACCCGTAAAACTGCCACAACGTAGGAAGCACATTGTCATCCAAAATAGTGCAGTAGGCATCGGAGTTGAGCTTACCATGAATGGGGACCAAGGGTCCCAGCCCATACCAGGAGAAACGTAATAGACCATAATTCCACCTCCGCCGAACTTGACTGTTGGCACAATGCATTCTGGCATTAGACGTTCTCCAGGTAGACGCCAGACCCTGCCATCCGAACGGTAAAGGGTGAACCTTGATTCGTCACTCCAAAGAACCCGTTTCCACTGATCTACGATCCAATGTCGATGTGCTCTGCCCCACATTAACCGAGCAGCGCGGTTGGACTTTGTGATCAAAGGCTTATGGGCAGCAGCACGACCATGAAAACCAAGCAGATGTGCTTCCTTACGGATGGTATTCATTGAAACAATACTCCCGGATGCCTGTTGAAACTCCTCGTGGATGAGGGCCATTGGTTGGGTGCGGTTCTTCCGAATTTCTCTGGACAGCACTCGTCGGTCTTTATCTCCCAGTTTCGTTGGTCTGCCGACTCGGGGCACATTCCGACAATCACCGCTCACCTTCCACTTCTTAATCACATAGGCCACTGTCGATTTTGGGTACTTCAGATCGCTAGCTGTGTCCCTTAAGAATCGGCCACATTTGTAATACCCGATAATTATACGCTTCTCAAAATCAGAGAGTTCCGAACTGCGAGGCATCTTGCGTGCGACTAAAGCCGATGCTGTTTCCTACACGATATATACCGGCGGAGTCCGTGGCGTACCTTAGGACGGCAGATATCGTCATTTGCATAGGTGTCCAAATACATATTTGTAGTCAGTGTAGTAGTTCGAAATATAACTACTGTGAGACATTTTGATATTGTACGAATATATCTGAGGAAATATTTCAGCATTTTGTTTTGCTTCTTGTGAAAAGAGAAAAATTTATTAACGTTTTAACGACTTGCGCATTCAATCCATTATGAACTCATACGCACGCAACATTTAAACAGTAGCACCTCGTTCAAGGATCAGGTAAGGATTAGCTTTTATGCTTTACATTAAACAAAGTTTTGAAACTGAAATTTTTTATATAGTTTTTGAGCTATTAAAGCTGAGTGAGTTTTATTTCATTAGAAGTGCAGAATACCTTAGTCGTCTTTTTTTTTTGGAGGGGGGGGGCAGAAGACAACTTTTAAACTGACTATAGTAAGAGTACGCATGCTTGGCCTTAAACAATAGTTTAAGATATTGAATCGCAGGAATAAGGCTTCATACAGGAATAAACGTGCAGTAAAATCTATATTACTATTTACCTTTGTATAAAGTGTAATATAAAATGTTAAAAATAAGAATAGATTTTTCTTTGGTATCATTAATTTATAACTGGGCATCTTAAAACAATTTCTCAACTAAAAATCTCCAGAAGAGATGATCGTAGATATACTGTTCCAGTTTAATTTTTCCTTAATCAATTATAACGAAAGAGTTGAGAACTATCTACCTAGCAGAAGGGAAACTTTCGTGAAGGTCTATTCCGTATTGAAAAAAACGACGAAAATGATCATAGAGAGCCAGTTCGTCACTAGTGATTCAGATCGAACTACAAGGGTTCAACGATTTTACACTCGGCCTACGATGGGCATGTTTCTAGTCGAAGAAATGAGTAGTAGGCTTTTCAAACTGCCATAATTTTTTTCAAAGGACAACTTTAAAAAACTAATACAGATAAGAGAGAAGATATGTATATACAAGTATGGGTTTCGAATTGTCATATATAGAAGTGCTAAACATTGCACTGCCATATATAGAAGTGCTAAAAACTGAATAGCATTATTTAAGCAAAGCTCATTACAGCTATTTGCCTAAACAAGGTGCTAATTTTGGCAAAGACCTGCTTACGGGATGGACTTAGATTTTATTGCTCTTTTTTTTTTTGGCTCTCTCAAATATCTAGAGAGGACTGCAAAAGTAATAGTTACAAACGTCCATCTCTTACACGATGTTCAAAAACTGGCTTAACGGTGTGTACAGTCCATCTCCTCTAATCAGCATACTATCCAAGGTATCTCGGTCATTCTGAATTATTAATAGAGTTCTTTTCATATTCACCTACTGTTGTAGAATCCGTTCTTGATGTATACTTTACGGCTTATTAATATGTACTCTGGTTTCAAAAACAGAAAAAAGATCCTTTGTATTATAAAACAATTTTTTGGTCATCATCGTGTACCATATTATGCATAAATACTGAATTGTGAGGAAATCTTATTTTTACGGAAGAATCTCTTGAAAAGTCTACTAGTTCATTTACATTTCGAAGATCAGCCAATTGGCACTTTCCATGCCAGATTAATTATGGATTGAAGATTTTCAGCAAGTAATAATATCTGCCGAGACGAAGTTGGTTTGGTGTGTTTTATGCGGTACATTTTCGAGGCTATCTACCCAAGGGTAGAGATGCCTCATGGAGAACTTTCTAAGGAAAACTGTGTCGTATAACCGTTACACATGGGAAAAACTACGAAAACGCCCATGCAGCCAAACTGTTCGCGGAATTCGAACCTCGGACCGAAATACGAGAGTTCAGCGACTTCACCGTTCGGCCGCTGATGGGCCCCCTGCCGACGAGGAGGAACGCTTTCCGAACTTTCTAAGGACGATTGGCCAATATCCTACACAAAAGAGAAACGCTAAATGCAGCTGATCTATGTAGCTGTCGGGAACTGTATCGGCCATAAATTGGGCGATTGAATCAATAAATAAATCATAATTAGGGGAACAGTTGAGTCTGTTGTTGTCTGATATTTGTTGACTGTACGTACTTTACCAAAATCGTAGTAGAATCAAACAAGATACAGCCAGTATTGTAAAAATTATGAATCAAACAAGATACAGCCAAAATAAAGAATCAAACAAAATACAGCCAGTGTTGTAAAAATTATAAGAATTCGGTTTGTTTCAAAATAAGAACTCTTATTATCTAGTTTTTTTATAATAATTTAAAACTGCGTTAAAAAAATTCCTTTCGTCTTTCATTCTGAAAATACTTGTTTTTAAAAAGCTGTACTCAATTTACACGAAAACAAGTAAATATGAAACAAGTAAATATGAAACTTCAAATATATGATATTATTTTAGTTAATTTTACAGATTGGATTATTTACATTATAGCATACACAAGTTACCTACTTAATGGAAGAGATGCCTTCATGGAAGACTTTTAAGGAAAACTGGCTCTTATTCACGTCTTCCATGCAGCCAGCTTGTTTACGTAAATTTAATCCTGAATCAAACTAACACTGTTCAGCGGTTTTGCATTTCGAACGTTAACTTGACTTAATTGGATTATTGTGTCCAAAGCAAGTGAGAGTTGTTTGTTCAAGAAGTAGGAGGCCTTTGCATGTAACATTTGATGAGAAACAGATTCGTATTTACGTTATGCATAGAAAATTCACTAAAATTCCCACGCCTCCAGCTTTCTGGGTTTAAGCTCATATCAAACTACCAGTGTTCATTGGTGTTATCGCTCAGCCACTGGTGGCCTAAATTTATTAACATTTTCTAATAAATTACTTACCTCCCATTCCTGTAATGCAGGCATAAGTCATCCAACTAATACCTAAAGCCCAAGCGTAACGATGGCCGGAAATATAAAAGGCTCTAACACCAATATCGTCCCCAGGACCATAAAGACCATAGACCGCCGACAATGCACTCAAAGTAGCCAGCATCCAGCCTACAACTTGCCACACCTAAAAATTAAATACAGTCTTTGAAATGAAATCATTCAAAATATGCAATTAGGCACGGCACCAGTCTTGTATTTGGCCTAGATTTTTACCAAGACTATCGATCTCGAGAGTGAACATCTCTTCATCAGAAGCAAAGAAATTCTGCCTTCGAGGTCTGTACCTGTTCATCCTCGAAATCAATAGAGGTTTAGTTAAAATCTACATCAAACACAAGGTGAATGGGGTTTTTGCCTTAATGTATGTTTTACTACGGCGTGTGTCTCTTCTCTGAAGGTATTTTTGAGAACTATATTTAAGAAAAAATTTTAAAATTCAATCTTCTTACATATCAAAATACACAATATTATCAAAATACGCTTTAAAGCTAAGCTTCTTGATATTATTCTCTTACATATAATAGAACAGAGTAATATTACGTCGTAGTACTTCGCAATTAATAAATTCTAAATTTACGATAAAATTAAGAAACAATGATTGCAAATTACTATATTCCAAATTAATAAAATTTCAAATTTACCCAAATTTGTATATTGTTACAAATTTTGTATATATGTGAATAATTTTAGTGAAAGAATATGTTAGTAGTTCTTGTATAATGTAACATAAAAGGCACAAGAATTGCGTGAGAATGGTCATCAAAATTCGAGCATTGGCACAGAATACGGAAAAATAGGCTTACAGGGGTAAATCGATTTAACACTCAGGTAAATGTTTATCTCGTCAAACTGGCGAAAGAGAGCTAAACTAGTAATGGCTTTGGCGACTAGTTTTTGTCGCCAGACCCCATGTCACAAAACCTGACTACCATTCGCCATTTTGGTCCGATGATTGTGTAACTGATCCTTACGCAATTGTAACGGTAATTGTACGCATGTAATCCTTACGCAATGCTTCCTGCATGCTGACGGAAAAAATCTAGTCGACGGGAGTAATCCTCCGGTTTAATTGTTGCAGGAGCTACACATGGTACAGTTTGAAATGCAACCGTTGGCGCAAAATCTTCCACAGTTTTTTTTGTGGTATTCCGAATATCTGATCTACTGACAGGGTGAACATCTGGATAACAATGCTACGAAACGTACGGAATGAGCTCGATTATCGTTTGGAAGTGTATTGTGTCACCAAAGGGGCGCATACTGAATATTTGTAGATTGTGTATAAACTTGGTGAGTTTGTGGTTCTTTTCATTACCTTTCATGTGTGTAAGGGAAATACTTTTGAAAATATAGCCTTTTCAAAACGAATGAACCATTTATGCTAGCCCTGCATAATACCAGAGACCGCAACAGTTTTTCAGAATATTGAGTTCAGAGTACTGAGATCCCAGTGCGGATTTTTGCTTTCTGAAGTTTTCACCTATCTTAAGTTCAACGTTTTAGTAGTTTGAAGTCGTAACTACTCTCTGTGACTGTGCTTTGTCATACTGAGAAGAGCTGTAGAGTTGTTAGCACAGGAGAGCTGTTAATTTCTTTTTGACATTTTGCGTTGAAAACTTTAAATGTCCGTTTCACACTTTAATTGTTGCCATCAAATATTATTGCCCTGTGTTAAAAAAATTATAAAAACTCTTCATAAATGCATGCATGTTTCTCGCATTGTGATAAAACAACGATATCCAGAGCCATTAAATTTTGAAAAACGGAATCCTCCACCGAATATGGACATCTGGAAGCCCTAATTTGGAATTTGTTTTATTATCGATTTCATATTTTGTAACACTTTAACGAATTTTTGATTAGCAAACTCAACGATTTCAAAGCGAGCTATGGCAACGTTGTACAAAAAATAAAGTATTTTTATCTCCAGCGCGTGAGACTGTATCGGAAATTCTGAAGATATGCTCATTACGATATTGCTGTTGAAATGAATTTTATGGTTTAAATGCGAAGAACCTGATATTTAATGAATAATGGTAACACACAAAACGTTAAAAAGCGCCCCTTTTTGAGTAATGTGAAATCTGATTTCTTTTTGAGTATAAAGTTCTAGAATTGTGAAGTATTTTATTCACGTATTTTTAGAAAAAACATTCGTCAAGCTTTCTATGCGCATTCAGTCCACAACGAACCCCTACGCACGTAAGAAGATTAACGGCAAATTCAAAGTTCTAACATATAAAAAGAAAACTAGTTATGCCTCGAAACTAAAACAGATCTTCATATTAAATAAATGGCGTTATGATATTAGTAATTATTCCTCACTTTGTTCTTTTAACAGTACTAGAATAAAGTATGAGTAAGTGAAAGTAAATTATGAGCACTTGTATATTTGAAGAGAAATTGTAAACATGATACTGATATAAAACAAAGGCCTTTGAAATAATATTAACTCTCAGTTGAAAATCTTAGATATTTTACAAATCCAAATGAAATGTTATAAATGCTGTCCAATAAAGAATGAAATTAAATAAAAATTATGATACGCTGTAAATAAACACCTATTTGGGGGAACTATCATCTGCATTAAACTGGAATGATAAAGGGAAAATATTGCCAAAGCTTTGAAGGAGGACATAAGCAATCCAACTTAAAAGTATAGTTTGAAACAGAAAGAAACAATAATTATTGTAAAGCATTGAGCCTAAATGCTGCTTAACATACAGTATATGCGAGTTTGCCATATCAAATACATACACTAACACTTTTATTTTGCCTCTGCTTAAGCCTATGAACCAAATGGGATAAAAAAAATTTCCAAGGTTGGTAAACCCAACATTTGTAAATAATAAAATATATTAAATTAACCACTTGAAAGCAATAAAAACGCTATTACATTATATTGATGATATGCTCTCATATATTTAATTACTGAGTTTAAAAATAGTAGCAAATAAAATTGATTAAATAGTATTAGGTAGTTAAATAGAATTAAGATTGTCGCTACACGTTTCGTAGAACTTTGATAGTTATGCAGTTTCTGTTCCATTCAATTTAACTCTAAATGAAAAGATTTTCAAATAACTAATCTTGACTGCACGACCAGGTATTCAATATTTAAAGACGCTGTCGTATGTAAATGACATTTATAGTCATACGCAACTCCAATAATTTACTTTGGAGCTTCCCTGTTTCATGTTTTTATTTTACGAGTATTTCGAACTCATAGAATCTCCCTTGAAAACTGTGAGTGTCAAAGTTCTGATCTCATAATAAGCACGCAGAACTACCAAATTTCTCATAACTGGCTGTAAAACGAAAAGCAGTTCGACAGTGTTTAGAGCCAATGAACTATTTTTAACCAACTCCTTTTCTCATAGTCAGTAATAAACAAAATTGTATGTTAATAGTTGAAAAAGCGGGATAAAGCTTAAGCTAATTATGTCTTTATTTAACAGAGAGAGATAAATAGTGCAAGTGTCAATAATCTTTTCAGGCTTTAACTTTTTAAATAATATTGCTTAAGTGATAGAGACACAAGTCAAATTTGAAAAAAGGAAAACTTTGCTTTTGAAGAAGAGGGACTGATGTCAATCATCCTCAAAAACGAAAGTGTTTTTAAAAATCTGCACTAAATTAAGGTCAATTTTTTACCTAATTTTAATAGAAGATTCAAGGATTGTTTCGCCGTTATAAATATTTTGCATCTTAACGTAATAAGAATATAATTAAAAATTTAATAGGAATAAATTTAAGTACTTTGATTTTTTAATTTGTCCTTAAAATTCAGTTTTGAACGTCAAGAAAAAAGCCAAGATGGGATTTGTTCTGCATAAACATTTTACATCACCCTTTTAATGATGAGATAAAATTAAAGAAAACCTGTTTCTGTTGACCTAAATATGAAATACTCAAATTAACTCATATCATACTCATATCAGAGTAGTTAAATATTTGAAACATTGGTATTTTGCCTTACATTCTATTTCAGATAGCTAAACGGGCCGGTTGAATAGGGTCTTCATATTTTAATTTATGTGTAACACTATAAAACTAGCTAGTTTCCATGAGAAAAATCTTCCAAAAAGGCAATTCTCTGTAGGCAAACATCCTTACTTAAACATATCCTCAAACATGTGATTTGTCGTAATTAATAATATATTATAACAGTTCTCCTGCTATTGTTGTATCCTGAACACTTGAGAAATTATATGTGCAATTTGTTAATTACTATTAACTGAGAAAACTATTCATTTTTCACATCGGATTTTAATAATTCTTTATGTTAAAAATGAAAGCACAGGTCCTTGTAACATTTTCTGCACAATTAGTCCTTGAATGCTAATTTGAGCAAAAAAGGGACATTTTCTTCGAACTCTCAGTTTTCTGATACATCGCTTTACTCAACATAACATGAAAATTTAATTCATACTAAAAATTATCACAACAGGTATCTAAAATATTACTATCCATACTGCTTTCAAATTATTTCAGAACAACTGCCCTGATTATTACCTGCTGCCCGTAACTCCAGCTATCTTCTTTACGAAACAACCTGTTGAATTTTACTGGATGCGATTATTAAGTCTTTAATCCTCGTCATAATACAGTGTTATTTCATGCAGTGCAGTATGAGGAATAGGCCTATGTTTACATTCTAATGGAGTATTTATTTTTGTTTGCATAAAAAGAATGCGCTTAAATTATATTGAATCACAATGTTGCCAGCTCGTTCAAAGAATCCGTTTTAATAATTTACTTTCAATAGAGTATCCGGCAGTTCCTGTACCCATCTATCATTAAATATCATTTATATCAGATGATCAAGAATATTGCATCTTATTTGAAATTTATTACAATTAGAAATCCTTACAAATGTACCCTGAAAGCAACAAACAGCCAACCTTATACATGTACCCCGAGAGTATTTTAGATTTATTGAACATTTTCCCATCTTCTCTCCAAAGAAATTGTTTCATAGCTGGAATTCAAAGATTTTGTTCCGCATAAGGTAAAGCAAAGTTCCAAAACATTAGTCACATTTATTAAAATGAATTTTTCTTTTCTGTACCTATGCACATATTACGCGATGTAATATCGAGTCAATGGAGTGCTTTAGTCATTATGAGGGTACATCAAACCAAGCACCTTCACAGGTGCTGAAGACGCATTCCAATTTGTTGCAAATCACTGCAGGTATTAACGAGGTATACTTAACTTTTGAGTATTCAGTTAAGGTTTCAAATACAGAAAGACAACCTGGAAATAATTGTCTCTAATTGTATTAGAGAACCAGGAATCATCAAGTAAATTTACTTTCTGATGTCACAAGCCATGTCTACCGTGGAACATGGCATTTGTAAATAGATGCAAATGTTCTGGAGGGAAATCTATGAACCTTGTTTCTACTCAAGAATCGCCTCACTATACTGATACTTGTGGTTTGTGCACTCTAACAGAATACACTGAACATTGCAGCAAAAACACTTTCAGTTTGCTTAGCGCTGATAAGAGGGAATCATAGCTTCATGTGGTCTTTTTTCCCACAGAAAGAAATCGTCCATATGTTTGAAACTTTTTAAAATGCTCTTCTTCTAAGCATAATAGATAGCATCAATCATCCACAGCCCAGTCACTGTTCTTTGGTCCAGGTGTGATGATCACATTGAGCTTATGAATTGTTTATGGCTATACCATCGAATTGTGATGCAATATTCTTCCTCTTGATGTGATCATCATCATTTTCAGGTGCAAGCATTCTTGTACTACTTATCTGTGTCCACTGTTTTGAATGTTTCTGATATTTGTCTCGCACTGGCGTATTCATGGCGTATATTCTTGTTGCTATAATCCATGAAAGTCGGAGTTACTGCACTTCCAAACTAAAATGTCTCATCTGTCTGCTCCTACAATCTATCCTCCTTTCGAACAGTTAAAACGTACATATTCTATCCAACCTTTAAAGAAGCAAAATTACCAAAATTCAGATTTGTTACATATGTATCAGCAGCTTAGCCTAAAATGCCAGAACTTTAAAGCTACATAAAAAATAAGTATCTAATTTTATAACATAGGAGATTTTAAAAGAATTCTTCCCCTAATACCCTCTGTACGTCAACATTTTGTCAAAGTGATAGCGAAAGACCTACATTGAGCTTTACAAACATTTTAGCTCTTTATTTAAAATAGAAGGATTTCATCTAGTGATGAATCATATTCATTAACTGACAATACCAATTCATATCAGTTAATTTATAAATATTACTCGTAACTAAAATTTCTACATTTACATTACTTCTATTAAGCAAATGCGCATTTGCTTAAGAGTTTTAGTTGCATGTAGCTCTATTATTTTATAATTTGCATAATGCACTTACCGGTTTAATTTTCTGGTCTTTATATTTCAGTACAAAATATGCAACCACCATGCCAGTTACGTAAGTACCCATAAAGGTGAAAGGTTTGATGTAGAGACGAGAGTTGTAGTCATCGATAATACTGAAAAAGTTAAAATTATTGCGTTTCCACAAAAACATTTTCGCATTACTATACTTTACGGTAAGATTAATTTTAAATATTAATAAAAATGGTAAAAAATTTTTAACCGGAAATAAAAATTAAAATTGAAACATTCGAACTTTCAGTCTAATTCTTAGATTAAAATTTTATGAAACCTAGTATTAAAGCTATTTTTCGTTCTGTTAACCAGTTTTTCACGAATGAAACTTAATCCTTGTCAAAGTTAAATTAATCATTGTCGACAAATTAATCATTTAATTTAATAATTTTTACTTTTCCCTGCTTAAGTACGAGAGTGGAATTTAAAATTTAAGCATACGCATTAAATTAACTTGTGCCAGATTTATGGAAAATATTAATTTAAGCAATGCTGTTGTAAGATTTCTCCTAATTTTATAACAGTTATTTTAAGTTCATGCACCTGCCCTACCTCTTCTAGCTTCAGCTTACAATTTCCTACCAGAATGCATTTTCAGAAACGCGGTTAATGCAAATGAGTAAGAATAGTATTTAAGTCGACGTTTCACTGAATTCGTGAGAGAGTCCGAGTTCCTGACTGCGTTTGCCTTTTCTCTCTCTAAGCTCGGCCGTAATTTAGACCCTTGATTAGCTTCGCCGACTTAATTGAGATTTAGGGGGCCAACTACTTAGAATCTTGCTAGCTTCGCCTATATCTTTTAATTAAGTTTAAATTTCTATTAATTTAAATTCAAGCCCAAGTGGAGGCTTTGCTGTACGCTCCGAGACAGGAGTTGACTGTGTTCATATTTATTTTGAGAAATAAAGGGTAGGTAACACTTCTTGAGTCTTACGTCTCTGTTCACACACTCAAGCAATTATTCGCTAATCAGTGTAAGGGGGTTCCTCACATTGAAATGAGAAATAAAAAGGTGGTTCTCCATACTGTGATTCATGCATACAAACTGATTATTTTCTAACGCTTATCCAGCAAAAAATACATTCAGTTTTGAATTCAATTTCAGAAATTCTGTTCAAATTTCAAAAAATATAATTGGTCTATTACAGCTCGAAATTTACTACTCGAAAATATCACCTGCATTTAAAATATTTATTGTTCAAATTTTGGAATGAAATGAACTTACTGCGATCTTAGGTATAATTTTATTTACTAATAAAAATATACTTACTCCATATCTTTAACTATTCCTGGTGCAGGCATCGGAAAATCATGCCATACTGTCAGAAGAGTTGTCACTACGGAACAACCAATTAATGTTACAGCACCAAGCAAGATACCTACTACGCGCCACCTGAAAATGTAAGCACTCACATTTACTTCATCCTGTATATTGTTGACTCCTGAGTTGCTATCACACTTATAAGCTTTTTAGCGTGAAAAATGTGCAAAAAATGTTAAGCTGATGGAATATTTTTCAAAAATACCACGAAAAGAGATTTTCATCAAATGTTTTGAAAGCTCTCGTTTGCATTAATTAACAATTTAAGACGGAATTAACATTCAGGTGCCTAAGCTTAATGGTCGTTCATCATTAATGAGTTAAACTCATGAAAGGTCGATCACTTTAATATAAACATTATCTCCTATCTGAATTTTAATAAAAGAAAATTGATAATCTTAAAATTTAAATTCAAGACGGAAGTTCAAATACAAAAACAAATTCAGTTGAGTTTTATGTATTGAATAAGGAATGACTTACAAATTGATTTTCCATGTAGTTCTTTGTTTCTCTACACTTGTTATAACACGCAGGAAGATTAATTCGCAGAAAAATAAAATTCTTTCTGCATATTCACCCATTCATACACAGCGTCAATAGGTTTCCATTAGAGTTGAAGTTCTTACCTTGTAAAAGTTCTTTACATGCATCGAAGAGAAGAAATTCCGAAACTTAAATTTGGAAGATGAAATAAGACGTTCCATTTGAATTCGCACACTATTTTTATCCTCTTTCTCTGAGAAAATCGAGGTAAAATATTCCTTTTTGAATCCTGAAAGAAAATAGCCGGAATTTTCTCAGGTGAAAATATTTTTGCTTTAAATGGCATGATGAACTTGAATGTTACTATTGCATGATTGTTCAATTTGATTCTGTAAAGAGTGTATATCAGGTTTCATCACATGCTACTATAGAATCCAGAACTTCTCTCCATTACGTTTATAAATATACAGAAGAGCGTAATTGCAACCAGTTTTCTTTCCTTGAGTTCAGGCATCAAAATGTGGAGAACCCATCCAACGCTCAACATTGTAAACTAAGAAAGGTGATGTGTACACCACATGATTTCCTTATACGGAATATTAAATTGTACACATTTTTCCTACATTTCATTTAAACTTATTGAATTAAATCTACTTCGTCTACAGCACACAAACCACAATAGAATAAATACACTCATTGAAATTCACTATATTTATTTATCATAGCGACACTCTGGCGCTAGGTTCACTTAACAGCGTTACAGATAAGGAATTTTGAAGATAATTTAGAAGTAGGTAAATGGATCATATTTCTAACAATTTCATACAGTAAAGCCCTTTTTAATAACTATTCGGTTGGTAAGAAAGTAATTTCGTTTTTTTGGAGTGAAATAAAAGTGAATTTTTTGTATACAAAAATGAACTTTAATCAGTCAAATATCTTCCATTCTATTCGACGACTTTGTACCACCTTTCTAATAACTTCATGATTCCGCGCTCATTACAAAGGTTGTTCGCACATTTTTTAGACGATGTATATTGTATTCACAAAACTAAATTACATGAAATTCTTGTGTTTTAAATGTTCTATTTGACATCCCTTATTCTGAACTATTTTTCGACACCGCAATTTTCAGGATAATAATGCCTTTTTAAGTGTCAGAAGACGTATTATATCCCATTCCTCCCGAACAGCTTTCCAGAGTCCTGTTAGGGTTTGGGGACAACGTTTGGATAATGCAGTTTTCAAAAGTCCGAAAGCACAAAAATCCATAGGTGACACATCGAGAGATTTAGTAGGGATATCAATGAAGGGTATGGCCTCGATACCAGTTTTTTGTTCCATTTCGTTTAGGAAATTTACAGTGTATTTTGATGTGTGATTGCTAGCTTTGTCCCGATGGAGTCTCACAGATGGATGGCACTGTGGATAAAACGATGGCATTTCATTTAGAAAAATTGGCGATAAAATATGTTCCTGATAGTATTTGGAGTTAATCTTGATATTTTTTTGCACCCTCTTTATTTTTAACTTGCCATTATACGAAAAACCAGCAACAATCACAAATCCCTTAGAAAAACTTTCTTTCTATTCTTTGAGCCATGTACTTAAATTTTGTTCTCCCCTTTTATGATAATAAATGGCTCTTTTTTTGCTACAGTCTTTTAAACACACCCAGGCTTCATCTATTGTGACAATTGCTTTCCAGCTTTCTTTGGATAAGTGTTTCTCTCGTATAGAATTCTGCAGCGTGTCCTGCGTCGAGCGATATGCTTCGGAAGAAGACGATGCACATTGCGTTTTTTCGCTTTCTTAAGATTTAAATCAACGTTTATCATTTTGTTTACAGTGGACACCGAGCATTTTAATGATTTTGCAACTGTCCTTTAACTAGGGGAATTTTCTTTTAACATTAAACAACGTACCTTTGCAATAGTCGAAGATGTCCGTTTTTTCCTTGGATACTTGTTTGGAATTTTTGTCCCACCCGAGGCTCCAATTTGACGTTTTTTCCTTTCTTGTTGATGATATTACCTATCGACGCTTTAGATATCACAAAACCATGACTCTCGCTTCGTTTTTGATAACGGAGTATGCATATTTCTCTTCGGAAAGAGCGTAAATTTAGCCTTCGAACCACTGCTTTGTTAAATTCGCCATTTTGAATTAAAAGCAAAACTTTCAAGCCACAGACGATAATTTTGACTTTTAAAAGTGTAGTACAATTGCAATTACGTCTTTTGCAGCAAACAAGTTTTATTACCTCTTAGCAAAATCGTCTAAAAAATGTGCGAACAGCCTCTGTTAGAACTTCTGGTTTTTATCAGTAAAAACCTCAGCCACGTGCGATTTAAGGTCATGGTTATTATTGAAATTTTTACCATTTAAGATGATAAACCCACGGAGAAAGCTCGGGAGTGTATGGAGGATGTGACATCATTTCCCAACCAAGTTCCAATAATTTCGTACGTGTTGCTAGAGACGGTAGCAACTTAATGTCAGGTGACAAATCTTAAAAGGAAAATTAGATTTACAGAAGAACAGCAAAACCAATATAACGCTATCGATTTATACAAACCGAAATTACTTTCTTGCTAACCCAATAAATATATACATACGCAATTTGTTAAGAAACTGAAAAACAAGGATACCTCAATGTCAAGAGACAATTAACAATACCTGAATGTTAAAAGTAACAGAATGATTCCTACTAGATGAAACTGCATAAGAGAAGCCAAGTACCAGGTGTGAATAAGACACTGAAAAAGATTATCAATTGCGTATTTATTATATTTTCAATTACTTTACAGTGCAAATATACATGAAACAATAATGACACCTAAAAATCTTCGAAAATAGTAAAACTTCAATAATTTACACAAAATAAATATGAAAATGAAAAATAAAATTTACTGCTAAGCTAAACCTAAGCTACATTTAAATAAATCTAGGACTTTCTGCATTAATATTTTTAAATATTTGATTTATTTCAAAATTGCTACAATAGAAATCCATAAGTATGTCTGTTTATTATAGTAGGTTGAACACAAGAGTATCTCGTGAGATATTTCTAAGTGTCTGAAATAATGCGCCAAGAACTCAAAATTCTTCTCATTTCTCATGGATTTAGATATATGAACTTTAATTACAAAAATATTTGAGATAATAACGGTATAAGAAATAAACAATCTATGTGATTAACAAAATCAGAACCAAATCATTTTCTAAGTACCAATAGAAATTTAACAATGAAAGAATGGGGATTGTATTAGTATTTAAAATCTGTTGACGTTAAAGAAGCCAATCAAATAGAACCGAAAACTCATTGCAAAGCATTAGCAATTAAAATAAGGCAAAGAATGATGAACTGAAGAAATGAACTGGCAACTGAAAAGTGTTAGTAAGAATTCAAACGCGAGGAAGTACATATTAAATATGAACATATAATTTAAAAATATTCTAGATTAAAACTGAAAGTTAATTAAAAGGAAAAACGAATGTTTAAACAATGTATAATTAGCAATAGAATTTTAAAATTTTTGCAAAATTAAGACACAAATAAAGCGAATAAAAATCGAGTTATAGAGCGCAACTTACAGAATCAATTAGACAGAAATTGTGATGACGTCAGAGACCATGTGAAAGTACGCAACTAGAGCGTCACCAAAGTCACCCATTTTGATTCTTCTCTCGCTACTTTAGATGAAAAATGAAAATTTTCTGGCAATATTGTTCCACTTTCGACTGATTGACAAATGGCAGAGTGAATATTTAGTCTCTTTGATACTCGGCTAACAGCAACTGAAGTTTACTCTAACTCTGTACTAAATTATTCCAAGTGGCGTGGTCAGGTTTTTTCGAAAACTCAGAGTGATAATGGATTTTCCAGGGAGTCCTTACATCTGGTGGAGGATGAGTGCGGATTACACAATCTACGTATACCCGTATTTCACGTCCTAATTACACAAATGCGATGAGGTATTGACAGGGCCGGATTAAGGGTGTCGTAGGCCCTAGGCACTCCAGCAGCGTAGGCCCCGAAATAATAAACATTTTTTAACTGAAATTGACCGCTAATATTAAGTAATAATTTTGTTGTAGATATAAATCCGAAAATGTGATGATGCGGTAAAATAACATTATTTTATTTTGGGTTTTAATGTT
>KK116811.1:334519-360643 GCA_000611955.2 Stegodyphus mimosarum | reverse complement strand
TTTTTTTTATTGTTCTGGATGTGCTTTGCGCTGAAATGACAAAGAGACGCACTGCGTATACCAGCCTTTATGACACATTTAGTTTTCTTACGGATAATACACTGACCGAGGACATTATCAAGGTTAAGGCTCAAGCTCTGGTAAAAATGTATCCGTCTGACTTAGAAGAAAACTTTGTTGATGAGTATTTGATTTTTTCAAATTTGTACCCCAAAACCACCTCTATAACGGATCTCATCAAATTACAAATAAAGGATAAACTTGTGTCAAGTTTCCCAAATGTTAATATTGCATTGCGCATATACCTTTCGATATTGGGTTCGAATGCAGAAGGAGAAAGATCATTCTCCAAGTTGAAGCTTATAAAAAATTTTATGCGTTCAACTATGGGTCAAGAGAGAACTTCGTCACTGGGCCTTCTGTGTATTGAAAGTGATGTCGCTCGCGGCATTAATTTTGAAGATATAATACACGAATTCGCTGTGTCAAAATCCCGAAAAAAGGAGTTATTTTAGGATCTACTTAGTAAACCAAACGTTTTGTATTCGTATTTTTTGTGTATTTGTATTTACATATATTATTTTGACCTTCACTATATAATAATATAAAAATGTTTATAAGTTTTTGGGGTATTTTTATTTCAATATATTTTTTTTTCAAAGCCCTAAGACCTTTGGCCTTCGTAGGCCCTAGGCACGTGCCTACTGTGCCTAATTGGTAATCTGGCCCTGGGTATTGAGCTGTTTCGAACTTTTAAGGGAGCAAACCTTCCTTGAAACTTCTTCATGGGATAGTGATGACTCATTTTTTAGTTTGTATCGCGTCTCTTTTCGCAAAATTTCGGTGTAATTAAAAAGAAAAATTTTCCAACTTCCAAAAATTTCTTTCAACAAGCTAGTAATTTTTCTGATCTCGTGAGTACCTAAAATCAGAAACTTTTGTATCCTGTATCAAGAACGTAAATACTAAAATTCATCGAAACTAAACGAAGGGTTATGATGTTTTCTTAAACATTCAGTTACAAAAATTTTCTAAAATATTCGTAAAAATAATTTTTAAACAAAATATTCTTACGTATTCATCAGTATTCCACCAATTGTTAATATAGAGCATATTAGCCCACCAAAGGTTATTGCAAGCCTGGAGAGGTGGGTCCAGTGTGGAGTTCCAAATTGGTCCAGAATCAATAAGAGGCAAAACCATAAATAATATTAGTGTCAGTCCTAGCGCTGGAGTCATCCTGAAGAGAATAAATTAGTTTGAATGTAACAGATAATGAAAAAAAGTATTTTTCAATTTAACGTACCATTTCTACTATCAAATTAAGACACCTCGTGCGCCAATTAAAGAAATTAGGAAAATTAAATAGGTTCTTGGCCTTAATAAATAATATTGAAATTATATCCATAAACATTTTTACACTTACAGCGGCGCTTCCAAAAGTATTCGCACGCTTTAAGAATTCGTAGAAAAAGCGCTGAGGCACGGAACTGAATTCGGATAAAAAGTCCAGTAGTTTTTCATATCATCTCTCCATGAGATTTTGAATAAAATCAGACTTTTTTTTATTTAATACTGATTTATTTTCTCTTTCTAAAACCGAAAATGTAAGAAGGTATAGATAAAAGACGCCACAAAAGTTATCGTACCTCGAAAATTTTCGTAAAATTTCATAAATATAGTTCGACCGCCTCATCCGCAACCGTCAGCGCAAACACGCATGCGTCACGAAGACTTTCACGTGATTTTTCACATCGCAGCAAGTGATAACGCCCCCTTTTCAAGGAGTCTGTGTTTTGGCAGAATGCCAGCCAGGGTTGCGTTTGAGACGGTCGATTGCCTGCTTGTTTATTTTTTTATTTTAGTGACTTTAAAAAATCGTTTAGCTTTTATACTTTGCTTGATTAAGCGCTTTGACGCTTTGTTTGATTTGTTTTATTTTGCTTTGTTTTATTTGTTTGTTAATGTTTTGTTTTATTTAATATTTAAAAATGGCTCATATCCGTAAGGAAATAACGAATAGCATTCAAAAATAGATCATTTTTCATCATAAGGGTAGAAAATCGATTCGGGATATCGCTAATTAGTAAATTTATCCCAGTGAACGGTGCACTATATGATAAAACGCTCTAAAGAAGAAAATCGGATTGAAAATAAAGACGTCGTCAAAGTTAACTCAACGTGGTAAGATATTTATAGTTTGAAAACCTGAAGAATCCACGTTTGAATGCTGTTAAATATTTCTACAGAATTTACCGAAAAATTTGCTTCTTCCATTTCGCTTAAGCTGTTTGACGAGTACTCGATGAAAATTTTTTGCGAGATTAAAAAAAAAAAAGCTTAGGCTTTCCATCGCAAAACCAAGGGTAAATAAGCTCGAAGCGAATTGGAATCATGTTTTATTTGCAGATGAAAGCATATTTAACATTTTGGGTTCCGATGGGCGTATCATTATACGGAGTAGAAAAAATGAGGAATTAAATTCCAAGACCCTGATTGAAACAGTAAAGCATGGCGGTGGAAGTGTCCTTGTGTGGGGTGCATGCCAGTATCAGGATTAAGTAATTTCGTATTTATTGATGGCATAATGAACTATCCTCTTTATTTAAATATTTTAAAACATAATTTTAAATTACCTGCTTAATATTTGGCTATTGCAAGCAACATTATTTTTTTTATCAGGATAATGATCTTAAGCAAAAAGCCCTGAATGTTCGCCTTCAGTGTGTCTATGATTACCCACAAGTTCTGAAAACACTACCTCTTTATTTAATATATAAATCTCTACAAGGTGACTTGAATTTAATTTGAAGTTCTTTCCTATAAGCCTTCATTCCCCTAATTGTTAGTGCCAGAATATTTAAATTTGGTAGCGCTCGTAAAGGAATGCAAATTCTACCAGTGGGAGAAAAAGTTTAAATACCAAGTTCTAGAAGGGAAAGTTAAGAGAGTCTGGGAAAACGCTGTGCGTGTTGCAGCGCGAGCTTCGGCTTAGCAGTTATTGCTGGTTAAACGTGGCGTAACGGCTATTATTTTGCTGCCACTAAACTTATCAACGCTCTGTTAGGAAACAGGATTGTCCGAGCCTTGTAGCTTAATTCTACTACTTTTTAATATCTTCCAATTTTTTAGTGTGGTTCTTACTGTTTCAGTTACCGCCCAAGTAGATGTGTACTGTGTTAGCGTTGAGTTGACGCATTGAAAATAATTTAAAGTGTAATAAAGAGTAGTTTTAATCCTTCTTCTGTGCAGCCACTACTCTCCAGATTTCACACAAGATAGGAGATCTTACAACCTGATTGAAATCCTATGGACACATTTGGAGGTTAGAGTCCGAAGACATAACATCAAAACGGAAACCGAACTAAAAGCAGTAATTGATAGAAGAATGGAGGAACCCCGAGGCAAATATTAAAAAAAAAAACTGCTGAACTCTCTGCCCTGTGTTTGAAAGCTGTTATAAATGCTACAGGGTACCTTACAAAATACTAACTGAAAGAAATATTACAATATTTACTAATATGTGCAGATTTCTTTAAAGCATACGAAGACTTGTGAGAAACTCTTCTGTTAATTTTGTTTATTGATTTTCCAAAGCAAAAGTTCTATGTTAATAAAATAATTAATGGAATTTTTCTAAGAGAAATTTATAGATATTATCAAAACATTCTCCTTCTCGAATATTCATTTTTATTAATCAATAAAGAAACATTTCACTGGAACCCGTAAGCGCCCGAACACTTTTGAGAGCCATTGTATAGCTGAGTAGTCCATTCTCCGAAGGAAAAAAAAACTTTTCTGGAAGTCGGTTTAAAATCAGGCTACTCCAAAATGACTGCATGACTAAATATATCAAATTGTGTGCCTGAATCAGTTCAGGTTTAAGCAATGATTAAAAATGCTAACTTTTCAGATTAGTACAGATTTCGACACACCTCTTAATAAAAACGCACTAAATTAAATTTTTACAAGAGTCTTCTACAAAGAAAGTTTCAATTTTTTCCTTTAATTTTAGAAAAAACCTGCAGGAAAGGGAAAGAAAAAATGACAAAATGAGCTCATTGCTAAGACACGTAAATGATAATTCTTTACCAAAATACGTAACATATGGAATTATACTCATGCCCATAAATTAAGGATAATGCAAAATCATGCAAAGGAAGAGTTAGCAAAACAAATTTGACTTATTTGTAAAGCTTATTTATTAAACAAAAGATAAAGAGCAAAAAAAGAGGCTGTATGTTTGATATTATTAAAAAAAATAGCGATTTTTTCTCCCTGGAGCAAATTACAAAGAAAACCTATTTATAAAAAACCAATATTACATGGTTGGTATAATTGTTAATACATTGTATGTCTCCCAAACGATGCAATACAGTCCGTACAATGCCTAGGCATGCTGAGTATCAAATTATCGATCTTATCGTAGGGGATATTACACCACTCAAAAAGCAATGCTCTCCGAAGTTCCAGTAGACATGTAGGAGGAGGTTGACGGGCTGCAACTCGTCGGCCAAGCATGTCCCACACGTGCTCTACTGGATTCAAGTCCGGTGAGAATGCTGGCCAGTCCATACGGGTGATATCCTCCGATTGAAGACATTCGCTTACGATGTTTGCACGGTGAGGACCGGCGTTGTCATCCCTAAACACAAATTGTGCGCCCATGGCGCCCAGAAATAAACGTACATGTTGTTTTAGAATGGCGTTGTCATCCCTAAACACAAATTGTGCACCCATGGCGCCCAGAAACAAACGTACTTGTTGTTTTAGAATGACGTCCCGATAGATTTGGCTTGTCATGGCTCCAATTTGAACATGCAGGTCAGTTCTGGAACCCAGAATAATTCCACCCCAAACGAGCACTCCTGCACCACCGTAACGGTGTCGTTCAATGATATTTTCTTGGTGGTAACGGGTACCTGGAGTTCTCCATATGAAAGTCCGGCGAGAATCAGACTGCAAGCTAAACCTCCTGGGCTTGTCGGAAAACATTACACAAGCCAACTGTTGCGGTGTGCACAATGCATACTCTCTACTCCAGGCTAACCGCAGGCGCAAGTGAGTTGCAATCAGTGGAACGCATCTGACAGGTCTACGAGCATATAGACTAATCTGCCCTAAGCGTCTGTACACGGTCTGCCTTGAAATTGTCGTATCAGTGGTTGAAGAGAGCTGACGAGACGGGTCTGAGGCTGTGCTCCGCCTGTTTCTTTTGGCAGTAACTGCCAAATACCGGTCCTCATTCGGCGTTGTAATTCTGGGGCGACCTGTGCTGTAACGTCTACTCACATTACCATCATCTTGGAATCGTTGCCAAAGCCTGGAGATGATACTCTGGGCAATTCCGTCTGATACTTCCAGTTGGGTACGCCCACATTTCAGACGGCCGATAATTCTACCACGTAAAAAATCATCCAAATGCGTCCTTTGTGTCATAACTATTCGGTTATTGCACTGAAATGCTTATAAAGCGCCTGTGAACAATTTTACTTCTGTGTCTGTATTCCTTATATATTACTCTCTTACACTCTCGTCATTGTGACGTACCATCGGTGTCATCTGGTTACTTCCTGAAATTTGCATATGATTCTTGAAGATGTGTGTAGTGATTTTACAGATGATATATTTATTTTAGAGTTCGATTTCCGCGTGACTCCGAATTATCCTTAATTTATGGACATGAGTGTAGAAATGTATTATTAGCCCAGAAAGGCTATTCTTCTCAAAATGGCATTTTGCGTGGAATCACTAAAAGCGTTATCCCCCTGTATTACATTTTAAGAAACTAAATTATGGAGAATCTACATGAATGTATTATATTTCTCCCATTGTGGAAAACCACCGGTATCTAGAGTCATTAAATTTTGAATAACATCCGACCATGTGTACCTGGAACCCCGAATCTTGTATTTCAAGTTGTTTTAGTGTATATTTCCTATTTTGAAAACCTTTAACGAATATGATTATAGGGAATGAAACATTTTTATCTATACGGAATAATACATTTTTATTTTATTATTACTATTAATACACTATAGGTAATAAAAGATTTTTATCTCCAGAGCGCGAAACTGTCTATCTGAAATTCAAAAGTTATGCTGTTTTTAAATATTTTTAGAACTGTGGCGTTAGCCCAAATGTTCTCGAAACGTGTATGTGTCTATAAATAAAAAAAAACGCCCGTTTAGGCGCAATATAAATCTGAAAGATTTCAGGTTTTATTTTTTAAAGTATTCATACTGTAAATATTCATCAAAAAGATTAATAAAAATATTAACTATATACAGTAAAGTTTTGCAAACTCGACAACTTTTTAGGAACTTTTTAAAGATATCTCTAGGCCAAACAGAGCAACTGTTACATACAGTACATATAATTATTATTTATGCGTGGGTCTTTCCTGTGCTGTTCACAGATTTGAGTGTTCCTTTTCTGCAATTTTTGCCGTTTTCACATTGTGTCATTAATTCTTGGAATTGTCTAACAAATTTCAAGGTATGTTGTAATACTTGGCAACACTATTTGCTTCTTTCGAGGATACGAAGAAAGTCAGGTAGAAGCTGGCATACATTCCTTTCTAGTGGTACGAAACGTTAGGAGACTTGTCTGAAGTTTTATGACTTCATCTTACCGCAAACTAAACTCATACCAGTTCATTGCGGATATCGTACCTCAGTTAACATCCAGGCGTATAAGTGTTAACATCTTTTTCAAAATTTTTGATATTCTGTGAAGTGAAAATGTCGTTCGACAAGAAAAGAAAAACTAACGTGGCAATGGAAATGAAACTAGATACCTTAAATAGAATGGACAAAGGGGAAGTTTAAACAAAATTACTACGGATTTAGATGATGGACGAACTAGCGATAAAAGAAGAGGTCCGAAATCAGAGTCTTCGTGTGTGAAAACAGCATGTATGTATAGTTTAAACGAAAGAAAAAGTATGAAAGGTGGTGAATACGATAAAGTGAGCGAAAAGCTTTATTTGTGGTTCAGGCAGTAAAGAGAACACCCATTTCAGGACCAATTTTACAAAAGTAACCCTAAAATTTTATGATGAATTTCAAAAAAAGAGTCTAGGACCAATTTTATAAGAGAAAGCTCTGAAATTTTATGATGAATTTCAGGAAGGAGAGCCTGGATTTACTGCTAGTGCTGGCTGGCTGGCTCAACAGATGGAAAAAGCTGTGCACCATCAGACAATTAAACTTTTGGGGGGAAAAGCTATCTGCTAACTTGGAAAAAGCTGCAATATTCAAGGCTTAATCCCACAAACTAATTGAAAACGGAGCTATGTCTGCAGATCAAATTTATAATTGGGCTGAGAACGGTTTGAATTTTCGAATGCTACCTTGGAAAACGCTGGCATCCAGGGAAAAAAAATCGACACCTGCCTATGAAAGAAGCAAAAAGAGAATCACAATCTTGGCATGCAGCAATGCAACAGACAGCCACAAGCTCAAGCTAGCGCTTATAAGCAAATCAAAAAGTCCTCGGGCGTTTAAAAACGTAAAAATGTACACTAATGGGGACCGAAACCAACTATAATCTTCCTGCTTGATACCGGAAACAGTCAAATGCATGAATGAGTGGAGCAATATTCAATAACTGGTTTCATCAGCAGTTCATTCCATCGGTAGAAAAGTTTTTGAAATAAAAAATCTACAAAGAAAGGCGATTCTCCTTCTAGACAATACCTCATCCTATTCTGATGCAGAACAGTTACGAGATGAAGATATAAGAGCGGAGGAAGGGTATTATATGATCGAGAAACTGAAGAAAATAGATATGTTGGATGTTGTTAGATGGATAGTTCATTCTTGGATAGAAATCGAGCAGATAATCCTCTTTCGTTCCTGAAGAAAGTTGCTGGATCATTCAAGAAAAAAAGAAATTAACGAAAGCAGAGAAGACAGAAAATTATGAAATAGTTAAGAAAATTCCAGGCTGCGAAGAAGTTACTGATGGTGATGTTGAAGAAGGAATAGGACAAAATGAAAATTGTAAATTTTAGAACATGCAGAAATAGTTGTACTGGTGAAAGAATGTGAAAAAAATGAACGTGAATCGGAAAACTAAGAGATTGAAGACAATGGAGAAGCTAAAATGATGACCTATAGTGAAAGAGTGAAGGCTGCTGAAGGAATGATCCATTACCTTTGTAAGGTATATTTTAATTTTATAACAGTTATTTTAATTTAATGCTTCTTTCCTATCTCTTCTACCTTCACGCGTTAAATGCAAATGAGAAAAAGAACAGTATTTAAGTCAAGTTCAACTAACTTCGACAGAGAGTCTTGAATAGCGCGAGTTTGCCTTTGGGCTAAATCTCTCTAAGCTGTTACGACGCTCGGCCGTATTACATGCCTTTTGGTAGTTGGCTGGCTAATTCAATATTATGGGCCAACTAGTTTAGAATTGTGTTAGCTTCGGCTAAATCTCTTTAGTTGGTCATTATTTAGTTCTTATTTCTTACTTTTTGAGTTTAAGCCCAAGTAGAGGCTTTGTTGTACGCCCAAAGAAAGGGGCCGACTGTTAATCTTATTTTGAACAAATAAAGGCTAAATAATCCTTCTTGAATTTAACTTTCTTTTCTTGGACTTACGATTATTCGCTTAGCATTTCACTAGGTTCCTCGACACTTAATTTGACAGAATAAAAGGGGGGAACCCTACAACATGAAGGAGCAAGATGCATCTAGTATGGACATTTTGTTCCTCCGTCGCCTACGCAATGAAGCTGCACGACGATGGAATGAGTACGACAGAATCTATCATTACACGAAATTTTTCTACCAAGAACTACTACTAATTTTTCTTCATTTTTGTATGTTAAGTTTTTTTATTCAATTATCTTAGGGTATTTGTTCCTTTCATTACTCCTATTGTGCTAGGACTTGATATAAAAAATCCAGACTAATCCAATTGCATGTTGTACTTTTCCGTGTCTAATATTGTGCTGCAAATGTCTATAGTAATTTAGTTACATATTAGGAGACAATTAACATATTATTTGAAAAATTAATTGCGTAAAATATATTAGGAAGCATGTTTATTCTTTTGAAACTTTTTAAAGTTTTATTTGAAACAAAGTTCTCGTGTCATGTGAAGTATTATTTCCCAAGTACTAGGAGGTACTGAAGCAGAAGCTTCTCAGAAGAAAAACTAACTTTTATGTTCAAATGCTAAAAAGGAAAGACTAATATATTCAACCTAAGTGAATTGAGGCTCAAATATATCAGAAGTAGTTTCTCTTCTTCACAAAGGCTTACTTTTAAAGATATGAAATCTCAGCTGCTTATATTTGCATTTAATATCCTCCTATGTAAATGTAATTGTTGCATTATTCCAAAATTTGTTTAGTTTCACTTAAAGGTACTGAAAATCTGTTTACTCGCGTTTTATTTGGTATGCTTTCTCTAACATTTCCCTATGTCCCAGAAATTCTCGTCTAAATACAATTAAGAGAGGCAATTAATAATGCATCTTTAGTCATGTGCAGAATTGGATTATCCAGTACTGTATTAAGGTTAATTGCATAACGCTTTTAAATATTCCACTATTCTGATTCAAGTGTTGACAAATAATTCATTTAAAATAAACCGGTACAAGAAATCACTTGCAAAGTTTTTTTAGAAGTTAAAAGTTTCATAGATACCTTGTAACAAATCGGCGTTCACTTCGTTTGTTCGAAAAAAAATTGTTTTAAATGAACGAATTTTTATTTGAGTGATTTTCAAAGTGCTAAATGAAATTTAGGAAAAACACATGAATTTTTTTTTTCGGAATTTTTATTCCTTCAGCAAACTCTTTAACGCCACTTCAGTAAACATAAAAGTAAGTCATAAAATGCTTAAAAAAGGCACAGAAAGGAGGGAAGTAAAGATCATTATCTGTTAAATCATCCACATCATAACAGATCTGACTCATAGCCATAGACGTTTAAAAATTACAGATATTATTAACCAAGTTCATATATAATTTAGGTTCTGCCAAATAGTTTTGAAGGATAATTTGGATTTGCTGAGCGTGGCTCGGATCGAAAAATGTTAAATTTGACTTGAAACACGGAGTTCAAATGACTCAGGAGATGATTTCTTAAGGAGAGTTCTTTTAAAAATGCAGTATCACCAGCGATGAAGCATTGCTTATGAATATTGATTTAAGCTTTTGTTACAGAAACACATATACAATCAAGCAACTAGAGCTTGGAAAGCGAAAATGCCATTCAAAGTCGGTCCAAAATCAAGGTAATTTTGATCATTTGGCATATTTGAGCATTCCGAACTTATACCAGTTACATCACAATAGTACGTGTCCAAATAATAGTCTATTAGCACAGAATATTATTTGAGTGTTATTTGGCGTTTTCCTGAGGCAGTTCATAGTAAGCGACCTGAAGTTAAGCTAGATAAGAACGGATTTTGCATTAGGATAATGCATATACTCTCAACATTCTTAGTGCTCGCGAATTTTCATCCATAATTCAAAAAATACGGTTGCGTAAGTTTCTGAAATGGCAAAGTGAGACTTTCTTACTTCCACGATTAAAGCCGCTTCATGATTACCATTTTGAGTCTACTGACACAATAAAAAAATTTGCTGTGATTCTAAAGGAGCTAAACTGAAATTACTTTGAAATATGTTATGCAGACTGGAAAAATGTTCGCAAAAGTGCATTGCAGTCAAAGATAATTATTTTAAAGGCGATTTAATAAATATTGATCAATAAATTGACATCTTGTATTCTATAAAATGTGACCGATACATTATGACTACAATAGTACGAGTCTTCTTAATAACGTTGCAATAAATTGTTACTTACCGCCAATATTTATGGACAAAAAACATCAAAAGATTCAGATGCCCTTCACTCTTTTCAAGTTTTTTCCATGTTGTAAACATTAACAAAAATCCACTAAAAATAAAATGAAAATTTAATTATTATTTGATGCATATCCCTTCTTTTAGGCAACAGCAGATGAAGGGAGTTATAAGTAAAAAGTTGTAAGCATCATTATAATTTCTGTTCAAAGAAATAAAGCTAAGAGATATTGAATTCAAGTTTAGGTAAATTACTCGTATCAGCTTAGTCAGAAAAGTTTTTCATTTAGTATTCTCTCGAGAAAGGTTTTTCAACTCAGATTTCTTAAGACAATCATTTTTAGAAACCAATACCTTATTTAAATAAGCTTACATCGATGGGAAAATAAGGTTGTTTATAAGGAAAATTCACCAAAATTTAGCTTTATGATTAGATAAGGGTTTTACGAAAATACTTAATCTTGTCATAATATTTTTTAATCTTGTTACAATATTTTTAGTTTAAATTAGTAAAAATATAACTTTGTAAACAATATACTTTAAAAAAGACAGTTCCTCTTACTGATGGGTATCGAGAAATGTTTTGTCTTCTTGTCGGTCACAAATTTTAATTTCTTGCAGGGTTGTTAAAAGCCTGAAGTCATAAAACGCCGAATTAAAATTATGATATCAATTAGAAATTCCTTCATTCTCTCTAGGCAACATTTCTTATTCCTATTTAAAAAGTTCATTCGAATTTATGTTAGTGAAAAGAAATTGCTGATTACTTTCCATAAAATGCTGGGTTTTTTAATTGTAGAATCAGTCTTATCTTGGCATCTGGTATCTTGGTATCACTTCATAAAATAGCTGAAACTTTCTGAATTATAGGTTTAAATACGTACACTAGTCCCAGTGACATTTTGACTTGAACATTGAATGGAGATTATAAACGATTTTTGCACATATGAAAATAGAAGACAGAAGCATGAATATTTACAGGAAATTTGTCACAATACAGAAACATAAAAAGTTCTTTCATCTTTATAACGTCGTACAACTTCAGCTAACATTATAAACTTCTTTCGTTGTCACGCCGCCTCCTCGGCGTTTTTTTACTAAACAATTCTGTCGAAAGGCGTGCAGCGCTATCGTGAAAGATGACATTACATTAGCTTATTAGACATTACATTAGCCCTTTACATTAGCTTATCTGTAGTTAAAGAAGTGGTTCTGTATCTAAATCTTTTAAACTAATCCTGAAAATTTACGAATATTACGTTGAATCTTGTTGCTTGGCACCTCTAATAATATAAGTCCTGTCTGCCAAGTACACATCATAATAACCATTAAGACTGTAATCAAGTTCAGTTGTAATAAAATACATTAATATAAATTTCACTATATTATTTCAAATTTGATTTATCTTTCTTCATTTGTACCTTATTTTAGCCCATTTTAGATTATCTGCACTAATAAACTTAAAATATTTTGCTTATCCATCGACATAAATCTTCATGCTCTCTCCGAAGTGCTGCATGATCATGGACGCAAAGTTTAAATTAATTAATTTCCCAATTTTCATTATTCTTCTGAGAAACATATTTCTGCTTTTGCTTTCAGAGACATGATCACCATCGGCTGAGTTTTAAAAGCTCTTGAACACTAGTAGTTCGGTCTAGGGTTCAAGACTCAGTGAACGGTCTGGCTGCAACAGCGTTTTCGTGGTTTTCTCCATGTGTAACATGGATACGAGCGAGTTTCTCTTAAGTCCTCCTCGAAGCATCAGTTTCTTTCCTTTCAGTGCCAAAAGGTGGATCACGTAATAAATAAAAATGAGATAATTTCATCTAGAAATACCAGCAATTACATATAAATATATGGTAAAAGTGTTTAGAGAACAGATTACAACAAATCGGGAGGAAATGTTTTTCGAAGAATGACAGTATAAGATATACTGATACAAAATAAAGTAATTAATACATGAATTTAAGGGAAGAATTACCATGCCTAGCTCAAATAAGTATTCCTACTTTATTTGAGGCTCATATACTCTAAAATTTTTATTCTTCTGTTTCGCTCAGTTTATAAAAAGAAGAGCAAAATTTATTTGTGCAGTTTCTTTTCAATTGTAATAGAACTGCTCACCTTTATTAAACGTTAAGAAAAGGAGTCCTGATTTGCGAAGTTTTCTACATACTCGAATTTTCTGAACTTGAATTATTAAAGGTATCAAGTAAAAGCACTAACCTCATAAAAAAGAAAGAACCAACTGGAATTGTGAAGTTCTCGATTACAGCTAAAGGTAGATACCCACGGAACTCTTCTTCCACTCCAAGCAGATGTCCTACATAAGTAGTAAAATACAAAATTCAAGACATGGAAATCAATACATACCATAACCACAAAAGTCATGCATATGCATTGCATTAGACATGCATATGCAAAAGTATAAATTCTTTGTGAGAAAATTCTTTTGGCACAACAAAAGTGACAATATAATTATAAAGACACTTATAAATCGGAAAAGAACAGGCATTTAAAGAGAAGAAAATTAACCTCGGATTATTCTTATTTATTTATTAATCAACCCCTCAGTACAAATTCAAAATGATGTCAAAATCTGTCATTCTTTGTCGTACGGCAGTCAAATTTTTAATCTTTCACTTCTTAAAAAGAAATTTTCCTTAATGTTTCTAACTGTATGTGACTTATGAATAAAAACGGACTATTTTGAAGAAGTAAAATGTTGAATTTGCATTTTCCTAATAAGTTTTTTTTTTCTTTTAAAAAAGATACTATTAGTATTTCCTGGTCTAAGACAGTTTATCTGATACTTATAATAAAGAACATACATTAGCTTACTAATATTAATTTTATACCGAATTTATATCAATCCAAACCACGTTCTATCATGGCCCGTTTCGCAATAGCTTTGATTTCTGATAATGATAATAGTTTTTTTACGTAAAAAATTTACACAAATTTCATAATTTTGTGTAATAGTATTTTGTAATTTTTGAATAAATCTGCTTATTTTCTTATTGAAAATTAAATAATAAAAGATCTAAATTAAATTGTCTTTTCTTGCGGTCTTTGCGATTACTTTGAAAAAAGATAAAAAAACTGTCTTTTTCATAAAGAATTCATTCTTATTGAACCTAGGCTCTTCTTTAACGTTTAGCGATTTCAAAAACTTATGTAAATGTTTCCAAAGTTATAATAGAGCTTCCTTTTTCAGATGATGATTAAGTAGAAGCCTGAACTCAAGCGATAACAGATTGCGAAAACAAACCTAAGGGCGCCATCTATAGATAAAAAGGAAAACTATGAAATTATTTCCTTAAAAAACTGTAGAAGATGAATTGGGATCATTAGCTGAAAGATGTTTACAAATGAGAAACGCCTTTTTAAATCTAATTCGCCAACAGGTTTTTTTTGGTATAAATTTAGTTGCAGAGAAATGGAAGATTTTTTTAGCCAACAATGTTGTGGCAGAAGCTAATTTATGCTTATCTATTTCCTTAGTATATGTTTTATGTTCCTTAAAACGAAATTTCAAGGCTGTCTTAGTTTGACAAATATGTATTAAAGCGCACTGCCGAGGAATATTGTATATACCCCAGGAATTACTATTTCAAATGGTGCCTTTAAATATGGAACTGCAACCTTTATTGATAGGAAGAAAAGACATTAAATTTAAATTTTTGTAAAATACGTGCAGTTAGAAAAAAATTACTACAAATTTCTTCAAACTGAAAGAAAACTTTTTATTTTGTTGAGATGAAGATATTCAACCCGTTTGGTCAATCATACTAGATAAAATGTCTCTGTCAGTTGCAACCGCTTTAACTGTGTTAAGTAACTGAGTTTTTGAGCAAGAGCCTTCTTAGAAAAGCAAACTTAATGAGCACGAAAATCAAAGGCGTAAAAAAATGCCATCTTCGTTTAGTCGAATGGAAGGATCTGAAATACGGTGAAAGCAAACAGATAAGATCTGGTCTATTGTTATCTCGTGAGCACAGGTTTCTCCTTTGTCATTTTTTATTTCCAATCATTTGTTCTTCCTTAAAATTCTATGGAGGGTACACGGTCGTTTAACGGAAACGATTTCTTTAACTGAACTCGAGTTTTGCATGAAAATCAATAAAATTCACGAAAGCATTTTGAACTACATTTTACGAATAATTATGCAACAAAATTTCTTATCTGTATTAATAATAATATTTTTTATCTTAAAATGTGCCAATCGTCAGGTGTCTCATTGATGATTTTATACCTTAAAATACCTCAAGGCTAAATAATAAAGAGTAGTAAAAATAAATAAATAAAAAATCAATTTGTTTAAAAGTTAGCTATGTTACTTTTATTGTAATATTACGCAAAGCAATTTTTAATGAATCGCGAGAAGAACGGATAAATCATTTTGAATTTTTAACATACTGCAAGTGTCGCGAAAATTTCATCTGATCAAAAGAACGCCTTAAAAACAGTTTGAAAAACCATACCTTAAACCATAGAATGTTTATAAAGTCAAGGAAAACGTAAACTTAAATTTTTTAACATTGAATTTTTAGTGCAATATATAGGAATAACTTTTCTTTTTTCATTAAAAACGTAACATTTGCCGAAATTCAGACCCTGCTACATTCCACAGCGAGGAAGGGCAACTGAAATATTTGTACCCATAACATGCACTCTTAGAAAATGTTAACATTTCGTATTGCAATCTGGTGGTTAGTCGGAATAAAGATTTACATTATTTAACGATTATTACACTACAGCTAGTTTAAAATATTGGTTCTTCCACTTTGAGTTTTAAACCTAGTCCACGGAAAGAAAACATTTTCTAGCGCACAAACTTTCTATTTTTCAGAATAAAATTGGAAAATCTCAAACTTAGTTTGCAAACATTGCGCAGTTTAGCTTTTTTATCTATAATAATGAAAAAATGGTCTAATTACATTTTGTAAAATATTTGTTTATTTCTTGTGAGATGAATGAAGCTGTTTCTTTACCATTCAATACCTGATTCAGTGCCAGAAATGTAGGTTCATAAATCTGGTGCGACAATTAATCGATTCTATTTTTTTTTTTTTGTTCATAGATGAAAAACCATTAAGTCTGTACAAAAATTTATTGCACAGGTAAGATGTAATTGCACATAGCGTTTCTGCCTTTGCTGTACATATATTTCGCACCCGCACCCAAAATCATGATGCTTATTCTGCTTAAAATCAGCTTTTTCAAAATTTTGCGCTTTGATATTCCTCAATCTGATTTCGTTAAGATTTTGAGTTTATTAATTTTTTGACAACAAGTTTGCTAAGCATGATATTAAACATAAAATTAAATTTTAATTAAAAATCATTCGTAGATTCCTGCTCGTTAAATCCTGGAACCCCAGGAATCAAATTTTAAGGACCAAATTTTAAGAATCACTAGCTTAGAATTACTTGAAAATAGAAAAAAGAGTTGCGTAAAAGAGTTCAAGAAAACAGACAGCGTACTAATTCAACTTCCAACTAGCGAAACCTTTTATCTGTTCTTTCAGCAGCATGATTTATAACATCGTAACACTAAAGTAAAAATTTCTACTGAACATATGAAAATGCAAGATGTGTTATAACAAGAGAGAAAATGCTACAAATATTTTGGAACTACTGTTTTCTGACTTAAAGAATATTCTATAATAAGGAATGTTAATCAATGATAATATATGAAAGATTTCACTTGAGTTTAAAACAAACATTCCAGCTAAATCGCAAATTTGTAAGTCTGTCTGATTGCTCATATTTTCTAGTCATCTACATAGAGAAAATATAGTACGGTAAAATGTTCGAAAACCGCAAATAATTTTAAAATACTATAACCCTTTTCAGACGGCGCACTTATGTTTAAGACGTTCCCTCGGAACGGAGGAGAGTCGAAAGGAATGCTCCAACAGAACGGGGTGTTTTGCGTCACTAAGAAAAAAATTAAAACATTTTGGTCGTAACGTCATAATTTTTAATACCATTTTAGATTATTACTAAAGCTATAATATACGTTAAAATTAGCATTTAATAGTCCCTTTTTCTTTACGTCAAAATACATGAAAAAAAACTTACTTTAAAAATTTTGGATGAACTATTCAAGAAGTAACAAACACTTTCACTGGGAGTGGAAGGCAGGAACACAGACAGCTCAGTTTGGGACAAATGCCCCTAACAGAATCAGTAGAAATATCACTTTAGAAAATGAATCATCACTCTCAGCCGTATAATTAAATATGCGAGTATATCTTTCCTCTGTTAAATAACGTTTTTCCCCTATAATAAACTGCAGTTAAGGCTTTCCAAAATAAAAAGGGAATTACGCGACATATATCCGAAAGCAACGCAAACTTACAAGTAAACCTACAGAGTGGAGAAAAATTATTCGGGGGAATATCAAACTCGAATGTTTATATCAAGTGGCGACTTAAAAAGACAAATCCCGTTTGTTTACATTATGCTTTTCTTAACGCCACCTTATGGCAAAAGTTAGTTTTTAAAACATTCAAAGACAGTGGCACAAATGTGTGACGGCCCGGGGGGGGTGAAAGAGAAAACGCTCTGGTACACCAGTGTTCCGGCAGGGAAATGAGTGCGTTTCTTGCTGGCACGTATGCGTGATAATCGGCGCGAAAGGGTTAAAATAATATGTATGACATCTTGCATAAAAAGTTAAAAACTTATTGGTAAATTTAAGAATAAAAAAATACTTACGATATTTAAGGTACTTCCATGTATCTGTGTAAAAGTAGGTATGTCCCAAAATAATCCAAGTGGCTGACAAGAACCGAATGCCGTGAAAGCAACCAAGAGCTCCGCTTTTACTACCAGAATCTCCGAATAGTTTCTCGGTATTTGAATACAAAGAAAATGCCTTGAGCGCTCTTAAAAGCGAGTCTAAAAGTGCAACGTTCTATAATCAGTTACTGATTATATTAAAAATACAGAATAAACATAGAAATAAATATGCACTGAAGATATCCTAAAGTAGTATTATTAAGTTAAAACCATTAAATAATCACTTATTATACTTTGAAATAAATTAACTTTAAGAAATTTCTCTGATCATTTTTTTGGCTAGAATAATCTTCATGTATTTAAAATGCAATTAAAATCATTGCTTAAATATGACTTGATACCTCATTATTTCAAGACAATCTGTATCAAGATGTTTCCAATTCAGTACCAAAACTTCTGTCATTTAAAAACTCTTTCTACACGTGTCAAAATACTTTAAGAAGTAATATCATAAATCAGGAAAAAAATATTAAAGTTGCAAAACTTTGTAATCGGAAGACTTATAATCTGCAATAAAGGTTAAGTAATAAAAATCATAAAATTCCATTTTCTGAAAGCAATGACTTTACTTGACTATAAAACTGCTAAATCGACAGCACAAACTTAAGATAAATGTTTTAAGATAAGTGATTTAAGATAAGAACTGATTTTTTCGTTCTTCAAACAATTGCTCCTTAAATTCTCTTGTGGTCCATATATTTAAGAATTCTTACACTGAACATATTTAAACACAAATAAGATCATTGAGAATGACATGAACCTCATATGTTAAAATGTCTTAAAATGTTTTGTTACTTCATAAGAAAGAACATACTTTCTGCTTCTTCTTTGGGATATTTCGCTGTACATCTATTCAGAATATCTAGGAAGGATCCTAAAACACACAGTGCTCCTAAACAGCCCAGTACACAACTAAAACATAAAAATTGAAAGTTTAAACATAAAGTATTTTCCAAATATATTTTGAAAGGTGTGATTGTATAAATCTAAATCTATCACACATAAGATAAAATCAAGTATAGTTATTACAGTTTCTATAACAGTTGAACTGAATGCTCAAATTAATTTTCTATTAGTTAAATAACTTTAATTCAAATAATTAAGATATCGCCTTTATTAAGCTTTCATAAATCCTGAATTATACAGATGGATTACCTGAAAAAGTTGCAAGATAAACAAGTTGCTCTAAACTTTTAAATTTACACAGCTCGACTTTTAGCTTTTGTGTTCAAAAATTTCCAATTCAATGGCAGAGACATTGAGGTGTGTGTCATATTACTTACAGGTGCAGTTATTTTTATATATCTCAAATGGATTTGAGTAATAGATGTTTAAACACCCAGAGACATTAGACTGCATTAAGAAACGAAAATAAAAAGTTAAGGTGCCTACTGGCAAACACTGTTAGATATTCAAGATTTTACGTGAATCCTTAGCTGAATCCAATAAATTTTGAAAGACTCAAAAAAAAAAAAATAATTGCACCAATAGATAATATTCGTGGATAACTTCATAATAAAAACATACCACTATTAATAATAAAAACGGATTAGTTTAAGATTCGCGTTCACTAAAAATTTCAAAAACTCCTTATACATAATAAACGAAGATATTAAGGAGTATTACCCAGGCTAACATGACATTTATAAATTCCTCGCGAATTCGAATAGGATGCAAGACTCTTAAAGACTAAATCATAGTTCTTAGTGGGTGACGAAGAATCTGTCGAGCGGAAATGGGGAAATTTTTTAAACTAATGGAAAGATAGGAAAATTTTAAAATTAAGCAAAATTCAAATTTGGATTAACAATAGTTTTGCAGAATAACTCACAATATCTATACAGAATAGTACGAATTACTTTTTCTGCAAAAAATATTATTCCGCTAAACTAGTTTTGCTAAACCATCATTTCGCCATTAGAAAGTGCAAACGTTTCATCAACTTAGCATAATCAATTTTTGAGAAAATTTGATCTCAAAAGCAGTGCTTGAAACTATGTAAGACTGGTAGCGTATACTGACTTAGGGAACTTCACGTAAGCTAATTTGATGATAATTATTTTCAAAAATAGAATGAGATGAAATTAGTTTATCTGAATACCTAAAGAATTTTTTTTTTATTTCTAAAGATAGATTATAAAGACAACTCTAGACCGAACAAACACATATGAAAGATAACAACAAAGCTAAAAACAGTCCACAATATAATCTACAAATCTATTTTGTGTCTCGCCTTCCAGTCCCTCCCAGAGTAATCCAGCATTAACTGCAGACCAACGACTCGGATGTGAGGCATTCATTTCCACATGAAGATTGCACAGTTTACAAAACTGGTCTTGGGACAATGTTCATTCGATGCAGATCTTTTAAAAGACAATCATGGCTATTATAACAAGATGAATGATGGCAATAGATTTCTTTCTGAGTTATAAAGGAATGCCAAAAATTCTGCTTTCTGACTGCTCCTTTCTGTAACGTCTTTCCGAAAAGACGCTCTGTAGTAATTTTTAATGACGCTTTTGGCAGTGTAAAAAGGCATGTGATTATCAGTTATTTGAAGAATACTGGGCCCCTTTATTTGCCCACTAATCAGCCTTTTCATTTCCATGAAGGCCTCCATGGCATGGTAACTTCTTTGCCATCTTGAGCTTCGTTTTTTGGTAACTGCTGACATTAAAAAACATCAAACAGACATTAGAGATTCAAAAGAAGAAACGGTTTGAAGAGCAACTTTATAATCAGAGTATGACAACCTTTAAACAATGATCAAGGAAACATAGTTTGGATAAGGCTATGCGTATGACCTTAACCTCAGCATCATAAGTAGTCCTATTCCTTCCAACATGATTGTAAAATGAAAAAAGCTTGGAAAATACTTCAGGGCCTGCATTAATAATGTTAGCCAACAAAGAATCATCTGTGGACACATGTAGACATTCACTCTCAGGATATAAAGCATTAATGGTTTCCAAAGATATTGCTTTTAAAATCGTATTTGTTTCTTTTGAGGATTTCGTGTCACAGGTGAATTCTCACTCTGTATTCTCTTTTATCAGTTGAACATTGTGGTTTTACAAGATTCTCTGCTTACTATCTAAGGGTATACCTGATCTCTGACAGTAAAGACTTCCTGAAGAAAACCATTTCAGAATTTCAAGATTTCTCTCTGTTGGTAAACGGCAAATAGATCCACAGGGAAACGCTCTGGGGTTCTCTTTAAAAGTTTTTCACATAGGATTAGCGCTCTGTCTTCCACAATGGATTTAATGCATATATGATGCATCCCAGTAAAAGTGCATCAACTAGGGTGATTTTAACAGCACCAATGATAAGTCGGAGAGCTTGGTGGTGAAATCTGTCCAATGCATCGATCACTTGGTTTGATGCTGTTACTAGGGGCTCGCAACAGTAAGTAATAACAGGTACAATATAGGAGCTGTATGTCAAACCAAAATTGGTTCTATAATTATCCCATTTAGATCCAACAACAAATCCATAAAACAAAGCACACAAAGACTATCTTTCTAAAGAAAGATGCCTTCGTGAAAAACTCTGAAGAAAGTGACTTATTTCCCTCACACATGGAACAAAAACCACTAAAAGCAACTGTGCAACCATCCAAATCACCTGGGTTTGCAACCAGGAGGAACTGCTAGTGTTACTGGGTTATTAGCCACTTAAGTACATGTGGGCCGGAAACTAAAATGAATCTGATTTACAGAAGCTTAATATTATATTATTAGCCTTATAATCAATTATTTAAAGCCACAATATTGGGCTAACATTATACATTAACGCACTTGCAATAGATAGCGCTTCACATGTTCTTTATTAGCTTATCCTCAACAGTGGTATAAGAAGGGATGTGCAAGGGAGGTAGCAGCATAGGAGCCTAAAGCTTTAGAGAACCCTTAGATGTTCCGCTGAACTAGATTTATATGTTTAAATCTAGAGAGGAACAGAAACAGACTAGAATTTTCGGTTTCGTAATATATATCTAATGTTTTGACAGACTCAAAAGCAGAATTTTGTGTAGTTACAGGTAGGGGGCCTTAAACCTGTAAGCATCAGGACAGCATCAGGAACTGCACAAATGTCAGTTGAAAGAAATTCAAATATAAAACAAAATAAACTTCATTTTATTATTCTGACTACTCGCGACAGGAGTGTTTTCTGATGAAAACTATTAGTGATTCTGTTGTAGAGACAATAGAATGATTATTGTGAAAGCAATTTCCGGATTTTGGGACTCACGCCTGAGAGCAAGGTTGCAGAAACGAAACGACGGGGCATCAGAACCTCCTCTAATTCATTAGATCTTCTATTGAAAGACGGACCCAGGGTGTTTCCATTATTGCTGCATATCAAATGTTTCTCCATGCATGAAAAAAGTTACTTAGTTTAGGATAACGATGAATAGTGCGCCTGGACTCATTGTTGACATCATATCCGTTACTGCTTTGGTTAGATAATTAGCTTTCAGGTAGAATAAATATTGAATAAAATTAAAATAATTAAAACATTTTAAGTTCCTTTTCATTATAATCAAAATTTTCTATGTCAAACATAAAATTCAAGCTTGATTTCTTCTACAATTAAATTACATATGAAGTCTGATTTTTCATCGTGTCATAATTTCCATCATTAATGCCAAATACCTTAATAGTTTTACGAAGTTCTTAAAATTAAAACATATGATGTAATACATTCTCTTATTTAACGCATTCTCCGATGTATAATTAGCACCTATAATTTCAAACTATGTTAATTTTTAGGTGCATTTGCCATATAACGGGCACCCTTTTCTTTACTAAGAAACCTGATACATGCGCGATGCTCTTACCTTTTGAAGACATTCATTCGAAGACTTTTCCCACGCGTTCGAACAATGGTATACTGCACTGACAAGCGATAAGAGGAACAATACGCAAGTGGTGGGAAATGCTTGAGCCAGTAAATAATTTTTGAAAGATTGTGGGTTGTATTCAATGCAGATGTGCACAAGAATGTTTAGGTTTTGAGAAAAGGGAACAAAATTTGGAGTAAGAGTGCCCTTTCGACCCGAAGGAATTCGCGGAATTAGGAGTCCGATGTTTTTCGCTTTTTGTAGTTATTTGAAGCTGTAGTTTTAAAGTGAATAGGAAGTGATTAGTAAATCACATTTGCTTTAGGTGAAATATTTACTACTATGAGGATATAGTGTTCCTCATAGTAGTAAATATGGCCTCTGCCAAACGAAACGCCCACCAGCGACCGAGCGGTAAAGTCGCTAACACTGGTAGTTCAGACCACAGCTCGAATCCCGGTGATCTTATGCTGGCTTCATGAGCGTTTTTGTAGTTCTCCCCCCCATGAGTAACGTATATGTGAATAGGTTCCCTTTAAAAGTACACCACGACGGTCCCTCTCCTTAGAGAGATAACCCTCAAGTGCTTTGCGATAAATAAAAAAGCCAAACAAAACGAAACAACGCATTGCTGATTTCAAATGCAAAGTTTGCGAAAGAAAATGGAAATCCTTGTGTAGCAAGGATATTAGGTGTTTATAAGAGATGCAATGTATGAGGATTTATTTATTGATCAGAGTAACAATGATAGTGATAAATAACAATGATGAAGCAGAATTCGATGATGTGCTTGGACATATTACAGAAGAGGAATATGATGGAATTTCATGTTATCCAATAGGGGTAATTTATAAGTTCATAAGGTATGCCATTTCCTTTAAATAAACAGCATTTAGATACATGTAAAAATCCAATTTTCATATAATACCTACGATAATTATGAAAGCAAAATCATTTGCATTAAAAGTGCATAATATTTTAGTTCACTCGGTGATGAAGGGCAAATTTCAATATATAAAATTAAGAGAAAATGGAGAAAGGATTAATTTTAGTAAATGCTTTAAAATCCAAATTTTTCAGAAAAATGTTACGAAAACTTCTAAAACTAATTATAAATTAGAAACTTACACTGCAACGACAGAATAAGTAGGCCAAACAAATGGTTCATCAACTTGACAGGTAGCCACAGACACATTGAATCCCAGAGGCTTCGAAACTATAAGAAAAACATTTTAAGCAGTCCAACAAAAGGTATTTTTTCGTACTCCTTTTCGATAGCTTATCAGTTCTTAAATTTCGAAGAATCTTTTTTACAATTCTTGAATAACGCGTGGCTTCGGAGTGCCGAACCACTACGAGTTAAAGGCTACACAAACAAAATAAATCAAATGCCTTAAACGTTATTAAGTCATTCTTGTTTATTAGCCATTATTAAATATTACATTCATATCATTAAGTTTATATCATTTTAAAAAAATAGCATCTATAAAAACCAAAATATACAAATATGGACAATTTTATCAATTTCTGAAGACATTCAGCACTATACCTGATTTTTTAAGTCGCATTCTTATTTTACCTCCTAAGAAAATCTCTTCTTTCTTCCTACTCACGTTTACTCTTTTAACTGCTCTTTATACCAAACTGTGTAAAATAGAAGTGTCCTAAAACTGTCCAGATGTGTTCGCACTCTAAACGCTTCTAGTAACGTATGATTTTCGATATCATAACCCGAAAAGTTTGCTGGATGGGAAGTACAGTCAAGAAAATTCTTACATTAAAATTTGCCCAATTTTATGAAAAGAGAAATAGGTAATACACAGCCCATAAATAAATACTAACAAACATTTATTAATTATTCTATCTTCGCTTGAATTCAATTTGTAATTATAAAACTTAAGCGAATTTTACTTAGAATCTAGAGAAAAGTATAACTAAATCCGTAGTCCCAAAACTAGTCATTCCATTTTTAATTTCAATAATTAAAAGTTCTGTCATTGTTGCAGCATTTAGAGGTAAAATGAAAATTTGATGACAGAAGCAAACATTTCAAGTTTATTACATGTACGCTACGTAAGGAAAAAAAAAGTGGGACAATTCTGCAACTCTCGTTCTATAGGGCCGATTGACGAAACTGAAATTGCGCTTGCCATGTCTCGAAAGCGCGACTTAAGATATATATTAGATTTATATACAGCTTTGTTCTAATATAGGTATTTTGATATAAAATGGGACTTTTTCTGAAATAAAATATTCATTTTTTCCCATATTTCGATTCTACGACTCAAATTATGCCTAAATATTAAATTTTGCAAAATTTGGTGAGAAATTTACAGAGAAATTCAAAACTTTAACTTGGCGTATTTTTTTTTCAGTTTGAGCCAAGAATAATTCACTTGGCGAACTTCTTAATATATAGCTGGCAACCTATTTTCCTTTTCATTGTGCAGGAGCGGAAAAAAGCAACACATCTTAACAGTTCCTACTTCTGTTAGGTGTTGAAAAAAGTCACATCGTTCCTACTTTCAAATAATTTTAGCAAAGTGCGTAAATCACATTTTCATTATTATCGCTTTCAACAAATACGCCAAATTTGAAAATGCGCCAATATATAAATTCACTTATATCTTCGGAAATTTTGAATGAAAAGCTCCAAATTTTTGCTGGTATGCTTAGAAAAAATACATCTCCTTTAAGATGATTGTAAAAATTTTATAGGTTATAATTCAAAATTGTTTTCGAAAAATTTATGAAAATTATTTAAGAATACAAATTTCAAAGACAAATCATAAAAAACGGGTGAATTTTATTTGGCACGAAACTAAATTTCGAACTGTATAGGAAGGAATGAAATAAGTTTCATAAAAAAGAGATTATAATAAATACATACTATGTTGAATTAACATCGAGGAGCTAAAATTTTTAGAGTTAATTTCTTAAAAATCACTCGTGCGATTTTTACAAAACTTGGGAGTTTGGCATAATTTGAATCGTAGAATCGAAATATGGACAAAGATTGGCGCGTCATTTCAGAAAAGTCAGATTTTGTGTCCGATTTATTTGAACAATGCTGTATATAAATCTAATACATATTCTAAGTCGGGCTGTCGAGGCATGGAAAACGCAATTTGAATTTCGTGAATCGGCCCAGTAGAACAGGAGATATAAAACTGTCTTTAGTCCAAAGCGGCTTTATCCCTGAAGGACTATTGTTTTCGTTTTGCGATTTTGAGTCGGAAACATTAAAAGTCTATCACTTTTCAAACTGTTGCCACAAAATATTGCAGCTCTGTATTATATTTAAAGAAATTAAATAATGAAGAATGTGCATAAATGTATGTATGTTTCTCGCATTGTGATAAAACGACGGTACCTAAAGCCATCGAATTTTGAATGCTGTAATCCTGCTGCGAATATAGGCATCTGGAAGCCCAAATTTGAAATTTGGAATTTGTTTTATTAACGATTTCATATTTTGTAAAACTTTAACGAATTTTTGATTAACAAACTCAAGGATTTCAAAGCGGGCAATGGCAACGTTGTACAGAAAAAAACATTTTTATCTGCAGCGCGTGAGACTGTGTGTAGGAAATTCTACAGATATGCTCAGTTTATTATATTAAAATCCGTGCGCGTCTGT
>KK116811.1:201833-332951 GCA_000611955.2 Stegodyphus mimosarum | reverse complement strand
CCAGCAGGAAAATCGCTGAATACTGGTAGTTAGGTCGAAATTTCGAATCCCGGCGAACGCGTGGGTGTTCACGTGATTTCCTGCATGTGAAGTATATTGGATGCATAAGGGAAACAAGCGGGCGTCCCGGTGAACAAGCGGGCGCAGCCCGCTAACGCGCGGGTTTGCAACATAGAAAACTTAAACACTGGTATTTCTATCCAAATTTCGAATCCCGGGGAACAAGCGGGCGTCCTAGCGAACAAGCGGGCGCAGCCCGCTAAGCTGGTCAACGGCGTGGGTGTTTTCGACATTTTCCGGATGGGGAATGCGTATGCAGTATCTTGTGGATGTATACGAGAATGCGGATGCATACGCTAATAAAGCGGGCGCAGCCCGCTCAACTGGCATGCTTGCTACCTAGAAAATCAAACACTGGTAGTTCTGTCCAACTTTCGAATCCCAAGGAACAAGCGGGCCCAGCCCGCTCAGCTGGCGGGCTTGCCCGCTAGTTTAAAATTATTTTGCGATATTGTTCTTTAACTGAATTTTATGGTTTAAATGCGAAGAACATGATATTCAATAAATAAAAGTAACATACAAAATGTTTAAAAAAACGCCCCTTTGGACGTAATTTAAAATCTGAAACATTTCAATTTTTTTTCCGCGTGCGCTGTGCACGTGGTGAAATTTGAAGTAAATCTTGGGCTAAGAGCTGTCTTCATGTCGCTGCATTCATTGATGGATTATGTGAGTCAAAATTCGCGATGTACTTAAAAGAATGAGCCAAAATTATCTAAATAGTCAACCGTAAACTGTCGAAGATTTCAGTGTATTATAAAATATTTTTTCATTACAACGGGAGAAAATTTTTCTCATTCTATAAGACATCTGTTAATAGCCAACCACCTATATTGAGAATATTATAAGACAGGATTTCTAAGAACTAATTCTTTCTAACTTAGAGAGCTAATACACTGGAAAACTCTGGAGGCGATGTTCATATAATCTCATCTTATACATGTTCTTTTGCCATGTACAGTTTAAAGGACATATTTTCAACCGCATAACTTTACTGAGATGCAAAATATTAATTTTAATATCATGTTGAATATAACAGCCATTCTGAAACAGGGTTGAGGTCAGAGATAAAAGATTTTTGGAACGCGACTCGAGCTACAGATAAAAGACAGTAACCTAACATGGCAAACAGAATTCCACGAAATGGTGCAGGAGGATTTTGCAACATTTTCTTGAGTCTAATATCAATCTTATGCATACAAGTTACATTTACATAGTTATACATTTAAATAGCAATATTAACTTTCACTACGACGTTTTACAAATTTACTCACAAATCGTGATATATAGGTATGTAAATATATTATATTAACACATGTTGTTGCATAACAATATGTGCATTTATTTATACGTATAACAACAAAAAGATTTATCATTTTACCAAAAAAATGCAATTTGAAATTTATTCAATTTGGATAGATGGTGTTCTGTTATATCAAGCATTTAATGTTAGCACTTGAAAACAATTGGGGAATAGAGTCATTGCTAACACAACATGGTTATTTAAGAGTTACTGATTGGCGGGGATCATGCAGTCGATACTGATTCCACAATTTTTTCAAAAAGGTAAATTAATCGCATTCAAAATGAGTTTAACCGAATATAATAGTTTGATTATTCATTTCAGTCAAGGCCTTAGCTATAAAATAAAGTGCTAAATTCTATGTCATTCAACATAGAATTAACCTCTATCTGCATTACGTTTCATAATTATTATGTAGCACATATTCTGCCGAAAAATGTGAATTGATATATCTACCAAAATGCCCATATAAGGCATACCTACGTCGACGGAGTGGTGTCGGACAATTAGCATACCATAGACGATTGGCTGATGCAGTTGCAGATTGTGGGAATATAAGCCTCTTTATGAATAGGCTGTCACGATTGCTCAGCAGATATTGCGGCGAAACAAGATCGGGAGAATTGTGAGCAAGGAGAAAGATAGTTTGGCTTCAAAAAGACAATGTAACAGCAAGCAGAAATAAAGCCGTGCTGTTCCATAGGACATGATGAGGCACGTTTTCATAGAAGCTTTCCCAACTTTCGAACGGTGCATCCAAAAGCAGGACATTTATAGCACGTTTTTAAGATTCATTAGCGTTTATATTCTCCGTATTATACATGGTAGTAAATGCCTACTTTTCTGCAGTTGTTTCGCAATCACAAAATTACTGTAAGCCCTCACGGTCTATCTGTTGTTATTTAAGGCTGATATATAAAATTCGCACCATATATGCAGAAATATATTTTAATGCTTTTGATGAGAGTCATTCAGTGGATAAATGCTTGCAACATCTGTCCAGAGCATATCAAAATTGGTCCTAACGGCAGAAAACAAGCCCTTTTTTCTTTGCTGCTTTATTTCATTGACGTTCTGAATGCTTTTGCAGTATAGACATGTTTATGAAGGCAAAGAAAAAAAAAGCACATCACTTACCAACAGAAGCAAGCTTTTGAACATCATCTTTGGTACATGTAGATGGAACGCATGTGCCAAACCATAAAGCTACTCTTTTCAAATATCCTCCAGCTCTAATTATAACATCAGCAGCCTGAAAGAATTACATTTCTTTAGTTTGTAGGAATTATCGCACTGTACATGGTTAACACGTCTCGCTAACAAATAAAAGCTCCATGATTAGAATCCTGCCGACAGCAGGATCACGATTTCTCACGTGCACCGATTCGAAAAGACACTGAAAGAGCCTGAAATAAAGTGTGGAAGATGATAATCCATAACCACCTAGATTTGATCGAATCGAGTAGGTCTCGTGTCTCTCCTTAGTCACCCCTTAAATGAGGTAGAACGTGCAAAAGTATCCATTTTGTCTGTGCTTGATGTTATTGCATCAGTTGCTAGTTGGATGAGCTTAGCACAAGCACATACAATTAGCAACTGAAAGATCCGCGATTTGAATTTCGATGAGGCAAAGTCGGATTTCACCACATTCTTCTCCAAAAAAAAAAAACGCATAGTCTCTTCACATTGTGTAACTTTAAATATCACTGCCTGAAACAGACTAAATAGAAGAGGGTATCGGAACTGCAATATTCCATAAAATCAATCATTTACTAATAGGATCAGAGAACTTTTAACAGGTGTAACATTTTTCAAATTAACATTTAAGTTCACATTTGTCTAGCGGCCAGTGAACCTAGTTGTCAGTATATTTGGGTTCTAAGTGATCAGCGCCTTAAATCCACATTGCTGTTTTTGAACTGCACTGACGCGATGCTATTTCCGAATTTCTGAAAGAACTCTTAAGTACCCCTTTTGCAGATATTATGCTCATGCAGAATACGCAGGAGAGTTGTTTTAGTCAAAATATTAATCACAGAAAAATACTTAAAACATTTCAGAACAAACTTTTGTTCAGTAAACAATCAAGAAAAAATGCATACGATTTCTTCAACGAAACATTTACAATTTTTATTAGTATTGCCGCTACATCCTGTAAGAAGAATTTATTGCTAGAACATTTTTATATGTAAAGCCGAAAACTTTTAGATTTACCTACATATTTTGAGCAGTGATTATGAAAATTAATACTTAATCAGGAAATTTTGTGCGCCATAAAGGATACAATATGGAACAGCCTCTGGTATAAAATGGTCATGTAATTTTAAATGTACTTTGGGAGAAATAAAGAGGATTTGTGTATTAGATATATAAAAACTTGGGATCTTGATATTCTGCCTAGAGAGCTAAATCGTCTAAATTCCTTTACGGCAGGGGTAGTCAACTCGGTTCCTACCTCCCACTAGAGTGACATTGAACTTTAATGGTAATGGTAGAGGCTTTTGTCCATCCGATCACGAAAGTCAGTTCTCCCATATGCTTATAAGGCTTTGCCACCTCTTGTATATGTTGTTTGTGACTATAGCGGGCATAATGGAATTATTATATCTTAACAAAGCCTGAAGCTAAGAGAAATTTTTCCGAGAAACAAATTTTCCTTTTCCTATCACTCAAGGTTTCCTAGCAGAAAGAGTTTCGCTGGAACCGAAGATTACTTTGTGTTTAAGCTAAATTAAGTTAATGGAAAAACGGTGAGCGGTAAAGAAATGCTACTACTTACAGAGGGGATGGTAGATATAAAAAGGTTGACTAAAAAAGTTGTACTTTAGTGCTTTGCCGTGATGCTGTCTTTACCGTTATAGCCTGAAGGCTGTGTTGCTGATTGTTTCAGAATGTTTGTCTTAAGTTTTTTTGACGAGTGTAAACGTATCTTTGGAACTGTCCTTGTAAAAGTGCTTACTGCCGAATAAACTGTGTTTTTATTATTTCTCAATTACTCCAAATCAATTATCAATTACTCCAAACTCACGAACCCGTAGAATGCAACAATAAAATAAAGGATTCAAACAATATGAAAAATAATTGGTTAAATATATGAGATAAAATTTTGGTTAAATAGGAAACGAGGAAGGAGAAAGTAAAACATGAATATGAAAAACGAAGAAAACCTGGGACTCGAACTCTCGATCCGGAGAAGAGTGTTACAGCCGTTGAGCCGAGAAGTAATAGATAAGAAGACAACTAGCTTGTTCTCGCCACTCCATTAGTGTCTTGAAACGCCGTGTAGAATTATTTATACTGCTGCGGAAGTACGTGATAATTCTTATAATTCTTCAATAGATTTTTTTTTCTTTTGTTCGTTCACATTATGCTGCAAATCTCAAAATCTGCGATGTGTCTGACTCAATAAAAACGGTGCCTTAAAGGCGCTTCGCCTGAGGAATTACTTCAACTGAGTCCCCCCCCCCAAAAAAAATTAATAACGTTTGAAATGTTAGAGAACATACTCCGAATTTTGAAAAACAAAACAATGTTAGTGACATAATCAGGAATTGAAAACTGGAATTTAAAAGGAAATTCTTAATACGGTTGCAAAAGGTTTCACAAAATACAAACACTTAGAGAATATCACTATGAGAGAGATAAAAAATAAAGAAAGTATAATATACATAGATGCAGGAGCGCATGAGCTGAGTTAACATAGGAACGTTTAAGGTGGTTTCTTAAAAGGTGAGCAGCATACAGACATAATTCTCTGTCCTCCGGGAGTATTTCATATTCTTTTGCAACAGTCACCCTTTAAAACCCATAATCGATGTTTAACTTAGTTTTATACCGGTGATCAGATATTACTCAGAATATTCCTAGACTACCCGAGTTTCGTTGTACTGGATGATCCATAAATAGAATTATTGTAATTTAGGGGGAAAATCCAGGACAAGTTTGTAGAATAAATTTTGATGTTAAGAAGAAGTTACAGTTTATGTATTAAGTAAGTTCACAGCTCTGACGACAAACTAAAATTGGTATGAAAGAAACTGCGACAAAGGATTCGGTAATAGAATAATATAGAAAAAATATATAAAAATAAACTGAATGTATTCTTCTGTAGTTCTCTTATGAATGTATAGGTGATGCGAAGGGGTGTTAATGAAGCTAACCATGATGATCTAAAAATCTCTAATTTTCAGAATAAATATTATCCGAAAATATTTGCACCTCAGTGCAATAATACTCAGGTTTGGAGGCCTTGTCCTCTCTTCCTACCTGTAGTTAGTTGCTCAGGTGAAACTACACGAATTTTTTCAACTCTTACCGTAATAATGAATACAAAACTGTTTAAGTCCCAAGTACCTAATGACTATCATAATAACTAAAAAATATCAAATGTCTTTTTTGCATATCATTCTTTCAAATCTAACAAGTTATATTATTCCATGAGTATTATCACTTGAAGAGTTCCAAGTCGCAAAAGAGCTACTCGTTTGCGAGGTAAATCTCAGTGGAAAGTCAATGTAATAAGAATGAAGTATTCTTTACTGCTCTATGTTACAAGACATATATGTATTTTTAAAACACTCAAGGGTAAACATAGCAGAGAGATCGTGTATTAATTATCCTATTCAGAAATAACTTTCATCACATCTCGGTTTAGGTCAAAGCATTATTCAAATCATTTTTACCGACTTCTCAATCTTTAAATGTTTTATAAACATGCTTTATGTGAAGTTTTGGAATAGATCATTTCACTTACCCATTCTGGTGGATAACCGTGTGCTTCAATGTAGCTCTGGCCGCTTGGTGTTTTCAGATACATGGGAGTTATTAAAGGAGAGTGATATCCAACCATACAGTAGCGCCCTCGGAATGCTTCCCTATTATTGTCTGAAGAATCATTCACTCGGATCTTTAAACATTCATCAAAAGAGCCAAAATCCATTACAGTCCCATCCAGGACACCACTGGGAAGCTTTCCACTTGCATCAAACACTGCAAAGAAAAACAATTTCAATTTCGAATAGATTATTGTAAGCATTTATTAACTGCCTTTTAGTAGTCTTAAATTTCTCAAATCAGTTCAGCTACAGCTCCGGTAGAAGGCAGCTTCTTGCAATAACATAAAAAGCATTTCAAAACTAATGGAACAAACTTTTTAAGAGGTGACAGAAAACACGCCATCTTTTGCAAAGACAGACTGTGCTTTCAGAGATGAGATCTAAAACTGCAGTTTCCGCATACACGACTTGGAATTAATTGGTATATGAAGGAGGTGAAGATAAAATAACATTTTATGTAGTCTTAATAATGGAAGAAAAGCCCTAATGTTTTGTCTGTGAAAAGTTTCGATAAAACATAGAACGAAAGACTGTCTCCATTACCCTTACCTCTTCGATCAAGAAATGGATTGATCCTTTTCAAACACTCTGAATAACAACAAAACAACTGCTAAGAGTTCTTTGTAACACCTCCGCAGATAGAGTTAAAGAATGTTGTTAGTACTTCTGTCACCTTTTAACTATTTAAGAGTTAAAAATAAAAAAGTTTCAACATTTGTGTTTTTCCTTACTTTGGATTAAAGAGGTAAGAATTTTTAATCTATTCCGTTTTTGCTTGTCGACCGGTTAGCAGTATTCTGATAATATGTAGACTTACTATGCTTCCCTTAAACATTACGTACAGCTCTTTGTCAATAAGCTTGTGCCAGATCATACTGTTTTATCGCTTGTAACACAGACTGAAAAGGATGTCGTAGTCAGCATACATGTCACATGGAAAACTGTCATAACATCTGATAAATCAAAAGTTATTTTAAATCAGGTAGCAGACCATCTTAATTCCAGGACGAGAGCTTTAAGTTGTAGCATAGGTGCAGCCCTTGTCACGAATATGCGATAACAGTTACCTCCATGCAATAAGCAGCATGTACAAGTTTTCTGTTAATTTTCTTGCACTCGTTGAATTTTCACACTGGCATCCGCACAGAAGTGCTGCAGAACTAGGATTTTCGGCACACGTGCTGTACAAAAATGAAGCCGTGAAAGCGTATGAACATTTAATGCCCATCTGTGTTAAGGTGCTAAAATCGCGGCACCAGATGTTATGTGTAAAATATTAAGGCACCAATTGTTACGTGCTAAATGTTAAATACTAACTGTTACAATAATTTGCCTACAATAATATCAAAACCAAAATTCATATTGCGTTGTGTATAACTAACCCGAACAACCCCTAAGACCAAGCAGGAGCACTGGTGTTAAAAACATTCACACAAGTCATCATAAGAAAAACTCTGAATCAAATATATATATATATATAACCAAGGATATTTATTGCAGCATTAAAGGAAGACAATCTTTCAACTTAAATTTTTAGATCTGTGGAGTGTTCAAGTGACTACTTAAAATAATGCATTTAGAATTATAATATATATATTGTTAATTTCAAATATGCACCGAGATGAATTAATCAAAATTTACACCGTAAAAATTAATATTAAAATTTCATATGCAGTTATCAAAACTCTGCTGGCCAGCATAAAAATACACAGGAATTTAATGAATCACCGAGCATGGTGTCTTTACCAATATTGATAGAGATTACTTAGTTCAAGAAATTTCTTAATTTACTCAGGTAAAAATTACATACATAAATTTAGCAAATCCCTTAGGCAGTTAGAAAAATATTACATACTCATGTAGACCCGTTGGAGAAAAATGATTACATTTAACCCTACATTCAATTACTCAATTAAAGGTAAAGTAGAATTTAAATTTTTAATCGTTCCTTAATTTGCAAAAGTTAAAGTTAATCCTCAACCAAAAATAGTAACAACTTAAAGTAAAAAGGTAAAATTTAGATAAGTTTACAAATTTAATATCCTGTCTTAATCCATTATATATAAATTTTAATTACATTCCAAGTTAAGGTTAAAAATCCTAAATAGATTACTAGTGCAACAATTGCTTAAATACACAGCCTGGATTTAAGATCCAGCAGAAAAACCTTGACTAAAGTTAAATAGAATTTAATTGGAAATTAAATATACATATTATTACTCCTTACTTTAATAAATCATAGCTAGAAATTTTCCTTCAATTAATCAAATCTCTTCCAATATTTGTGTGAATTTACTCATCCTTATTATTTAGAATACATGTTCACTGAATTAAGGTTGAATGCCGTACTAAAATTTCTGGTGAAAGGAGGAACAGAACAAAGTTGAACTCACTCGAAGAAAAAAAAAATTTTGAGGCTTAATTAAGCGTTACCCATTGTAACAAAAGGTGTCGGTTATCATTGAAATTTTAAATCTTAATTTACTTTTACAAAACGCTACAACTATGGACAAAAACGAATGCACTTATCTGCTGAAATTCTTTCCCAGACAACCAGTAGGCTGATGTAGTAGTACAAGGCACTCCACCGAACGTAAATCTTGCCAGCTATCGATGTTAATCCGGCCCATCCTAGTAGGATGATGATAGGCGCATGGATGTTTTCGAAGTGAGAGATCCGGAAGAAGCCGAATTCAGCGGGTTTCAAGGAACGTCAAGCTCTGGTGGAAAATGCATTGAGATTCGAAGAAAAACAATCTAGACTCCCCGACTGGATAAAGGATGGCAAGGTGCAGAGGAGTAGTAACATATCAAATCTCCTTAGAAGTACATCTCCTTCTTATTCTTCATCTCTTCCTCAATGGGAGCAAGCAACAAGCCGAAGGCGGCTTTTTCCGGACAAAGCCTTGGACATCTATCCTCTACCGGTCTCCCTGGGTCAACATGGCGGCTCTTCCAAAGGAAGGAAATCGCGAGTCCTTCTTACAGCTGCAATCCGAGGCAAAAAGGCTGAACATGGCCTTGCATGACGATTTCAATCCTCCCGAATCCAGAATTTCCGGAAATCACCAAATTTGGTGAATTAGTATGCAAATCTCGCCAAACACAAAACAGTGCTGCGAAAACTTAGTTTTTCCTTCTTCACACCAAAAAAAATTCCACCCTCGCCACCCCCTTCGCCAACAAGGAGGGGTGAGGGAAAAGAATGCGACAACCCTATCACTCAACCGGACGCAGTACATGACCTTGACGAAAAAGTGCTCCGAAACGACGCTTATAGCAGAGTAAATTTTTAAACACGAAATTCAACAATTTTAGCAATTAAATGGGCATAATTCTCCAACGGGGCAACGTACAGTCATGAAAGTAGGTTCATAAGAAGGGTAAATTTTTTCTCTTTAAGAGGTATAAATTTCAACCATGTGAATAAAAAGGAAGTATTTTTAAATTTAAAATATTACGCAGAAACAACCGATTTCCCATTGTCTCCTTCTCCCGAAGCTAATACTGACGAACGCGTAACGTAAGAATGAGAACTCTGTTTAGCTCGTGTAAAAATAATTGATTCAATAACATAAGCAATACAATTCGTGAAGAAAAATTTAGAATAAGCATAAATTAATGCATATAATTTACTCACTCAATAATTAATTAACAAATAACTGCAATTAACTACACATTAATCCATAATTCTAAACTAACCAAAAACCACTACACAACATCTGCGTGAATTGATCGGAGACAATCCACGCAACATGTCTCCACAATATACTACCAGTTATGGTTCTCGGTAAATCTTTGGCTAAGTGTTGTTCATGATCACTTGTTTGGCCCATATCTTTTACCATAGCTCGTGAACTGGTGTTACACCAGAACTTACATCGCAGCACAAACTTCACGGAGGAAAAAACGCAAGGCTAAAACGTCGTGGTACAAAACATCGTCGTCGAAAATATCTTGGTAAAAAAATAAAGTACCTAAAAATCATCGCATGACAATAACATCGTGGACATGCGTTTTTCAGGCTTTAATAATTGTAACATTTAATGATTGTTTAATAATTGTAAAAATTCACAATGATTTGTGAGAGCTAGATGGAAAGAAGGATAATTTTCACTTCATATTTTTTATTAACTAATAAATATTTGCTGAAAGTGTAGAATGGAAACTCAAGGCATAGAAAATTAACAGAACTTATAGCACTTAATTTTAAACTGGCATAGTTAATTAACAAAGGTCATTAAGTTATTTTTTATAAAGTTTTACTGGTAATTTTTCATGAAAAGTATAATCTAAAAAAGATAAGTAACTGCGTGACCTTATCTATAAAAAAAAGCTAACTTAATTATGATATTATTTTCTTCACTTTCGTTAATCTGATACTCTAATAATGAAAATGATTTCTAGTTTAGTTTAAATTTCTTGTTTTCTAAAAATTTATTAATTAATAAAAAATATGAAAGTAAAAATTATCCTTCTTTCCACCTTGCTCTCATAAATCATTATGCGAATATCAATTATTAGAGCATGAAAAACTCATGTCTGCGATGTTATAGAATGCGATGTTATCGTCATGCGATGCTTTGTAGGTACTTTATTTTTTATCATGATATTTTCGACGATGTTTTTAAACTGCGAAGTTTTTAAACCACTTTATTTTTGACCGCGATATTTTGTACCAAGATGTTTTAGAACAGCGATGTTTACTCTTTGCTTTATTTTCTCCCACGATGTTTTGTACACGACGTTTTCGACTTGCGTTGTTTTTCCCGCGACGTTTTCGTCCGCGATGTTTCCAGCTGTAACCCCTGAACTGAAGAATGTTTACCATAGTTTCCTTCAGCAAATTTTGCCTGAATTAATTGAGTAGTTGGTGCCAGCAACTTGTCTACTGTGAAATGTGGCTCGATCTAAAAGCAGCTGACGGGTACAGAACATTTTCTGAAGCAAAATTTTAAATTATTTTTAATGTGTGATATTTCTTTAATTTGATTAACCAGATATTTTACGTTTTCGGTCTGTACTGTCACTTTTCCCTTTCCGTTTTTCCACCAGAATGCAAATTTAGTTCGCGTGCATAAGTGAGGTTTTGAGATTTTAAGATAGAGCGTATTCTGCTTCTTGAGGTCACGTTACTAGGTTGCTAATATAGGTAAGAGTTCTTGTCTTAAGCCTTGCATTGTAATTGGCGATAGCTGAAATCTATCCCTGGGGAATTCTGAGCCCAATTCGTGTTAAATTGCTCTTTTTAGCCTTTGGCTATTACTTTGTTTAAATTTGTTCTTTACATTTGGCTTGCTGCTTTTAAGTTTGTTGCCTTAGATGCTGGCGAGGTTGTAAGCACCAGAAGGGCCTTCTGTTCATCTTATTCAATTTTAAATAGAATCTTTCACACCCTTCCCAAGTTTCAGATCCTACAACGTGAAACGAATTCCTATAACGCGACGAAAAAAATTGCCACTAGTACTCAGCAATAACTACTTAGCAATAAGTCACTTAAAGCCTATTAAATACAGCTTGTAATATTTATGAAACTATATAATAATTTCATTCCTTAAACCCTTTTCTCTTCGGGATTTTTTTTCTGAATTACTCAATCTTTATATTTCCTTTTGAGCCCCCCGCCAAAAAATATCACTCAATGAACAGCGCACGCAATATGGGTTTTTCTGTTTGCTATAAAAGGAATGTACAATGGACTTCCATGTAACGTGCTTCCGTAGAAGACAAATTCCTATAACATCACAAAAAAACTGCGACTAGTACTCATGCAGCTCGATAAACAGTACTGTATAACATGCAAGATAAATTTAATATTTTCACATAGTTTGATTTTTTTGTTTGTAAAAGCAAATGCATACACTTACCTATTGTTTATACAATATGAATAGTGAAGCTGACAGTTAAAAAAAGGGTTTATAAAAGAATATGGGAGCGCGTTATATGAGAGTCCAATACACATTTAAAGATGTAAGAGGAAAATAATTCTAGTATTCAACTTTTAATAAAAATATGCAATCACTATTTAACATTAATTCACTATAGGGAGTATGAATAATAATACGTTCCAACGACTCTGTCTTGTTTGTATTGGTTGTACAGATACATCGTTGAATAGTCCATAGTTTCGTCTGAATTGTTACTGTTATTTAGAAACAGTTCTTTCTCTAGATTACTTCTAGATTGAAAATATGAGGATAGACAATCATTCAGTTTCCATTTAAATTCTGTAAACCGCTCTATTGACGGAACAATTTTCATAAAATACGTTTCTAACATTTTGGTTATTTGTAACCCTTTATTTTTATTTTCTGAACTCAAAGATTGCTTTGGTGCATTAAAAGTCTGGACTGAGATTTACTCCTCATTACTAGAATGAGAAATATTTGTTAATTCAATTTCTTAAACACCTTTATTGTAATTAATTCGGTAATATCTGTTTCATTCATATTAATAAAAACCCTTTCCACTCCACAAATATTTTGTCCAGCAGTTCATTCAAGAGAGAGCTACGTCCCGGCTCATGCAAAGGAAACGAGGCGCGTAAAATTGGTCTAACAATGCATGTTCCTTAAAACGCGATTTCCTATAACCCGGAACGTATCCCGGAGTCTACTATACCGGAATCTACAATAGTGCTCTTTCATTTACAATGAGTTATAGCCTTTCGCCATAAGTGCTGTCATAATTTAAGTGGTAGCATACTAGGCTAACCAGTCGGAAGATCGACGACTCGAATCCATGCTGATTTTTTTAATGTTCCTCTTTACATTCGAAAACCTAATACCTTTATATTTATACTTCCGTTTGCAGTTTATTGTTAGTCTTTTTTTTTTTCGGGAATCTGCGTTTTACTGAAACTGTAGGATGCATAAACCAACTATGAATTTTAATTGATGCATTTGAAGAAATTTCTTCGAATTTTTTTTCATGGTAGACGTATAAGCGCCTTATTAGGCAAAAACAAATATTTTTGAACATCTTATAGATTTTTGAATATTTTGAGCAGTATATATAGATAGGTTTTTTTATTTTTTCAAGAACATCTGATGCACGTACACTGCGATAAAAAGGGGACAGTTCTACATCTCCCGTTATACTGGGCAGATTGACGAAATTCAAATTATATTTTCCATGTCTGGAAAGCTCGACTTCGGATATGTATTAGATTTACTTATAGCATTGCTCTAGTATAGGTATTCTGACACAAAATCAGACTTTCTCAAATGACATACCATTGTTTTTTTTTCATATTTCGACTCTATGCCTAAATATTAAATTTTGTAAAATTTGGTGAGAAATTATGGAGAAATTTTAAAATTGATCTTGGCGCACTTTTTTTTCACTTTGCGCCAAGAAAAATTAATTTTTGCTGAAATTTTTAATTTACATCAACCTACTTACTTTCCTTTTTCTTCATTGATGCGCTAGCGGAAAAAAGATCCATCGTTCATTCTTCCAAATAATTTTAACAAAGTGTGTAAACCACGTTTCCGTTATTATTGCTTATAATAAATATGTCAAATTTCTAAGCTTGCCAATAAATTCACGCATATATTGGGAAATTTTGAATTAATAACTAAATTTTTTGCAAGTATGCTTAGAAGTACGTTTACTCTAAGATGATGGTAAAACTTTTACAGGTTATAATTTAAAATTTTTTCGAAAAATTTATAAAAATATTTAAAAATAAATCTAAAAAAATGTGCGAATTATATTTGTATTAAACCTAAATTTTGAATTCTGGAAGAAGGAATCAAGTAAGTTTAATAAAAAAAAGGTATATTAATAGATATGTATTAAATTCAATTAACACTGAGGAGCTGAAATTTCGAGAGCAAATTTACTAAAAACTACTCTTACGATTTTTACAAAACTTGACAGTTTGGCATAATTTGAGTAATAGAATCGAAATATAGAAAACAATTAGCATGTCATTTCAGAAAAGTCCGATTTTGTGTCAAAATGACTATATTAGAGCAATGCTATATATAAATCTAATACATATCCTAAGTCGCGCTTTCGAGACATGAAAAACGCAAGTTGAATTTCGTCAATCCGTCCAGCAGAACGGGAGAACTGTCCCTTTTTTATTTATTTATTTTTTGCGCAGTGTACATCTCCTGTGTAGTGCTGCGAGTGTTTAAAAGCACCAGCAAATTTCTAAAGACTGCTTCCAAAATCTTCGTTATTTTCAAATTCCGATTGTATAAAGAACGAATACACGATAATAATCTTATTTCAAATCGTATCATCAAAACTAAGATTATTTTCTATTATAACAACGAAGAAATTTATTTTTAAATCATTTTCTTCCTTTAAAATGAACTCAGCCGTATTTCTGTAAGATGGCAAACCTGTAGCTCATCTGCATCTCATATCTGATGCGTCAGAATTGAATTAATTTCCTAACAGATATAATCAATTCTATCATTCCCTCCGTATCTTTTCTAAAACCGCTGACTCAGAACACTTCAATAACAGTACCTGGCGATGCATTTTAAAATATCATTGGAGTTTCTAATTTCCTTCCTTCCTATCGCATTACCCTATTAACTTCACTGAATGAAAATACTGTACCAGAATATAAAACAAAGGAAACTTAAATGTTAATTCCTTCTCGCAAACCGTATCTCAATAAAAAAATTAGATACCTTTCATAATTTTCTTTCAGGTCTTCTAAAGCATTCGTTGTATTTTTTAAGCATGTGCTAAAATTTTAATGCTTTCATACTTCACCCTTCATATGATTTTACATATCAGTGTTTATCAGCGTTTCACAAATTCAGAAGTTAAGAAACGCATGCCCCGTCAAATTCAGTGCAATTACTAAAGATGCTTCACCATTGACATTCATATTCATGCCATGAGCAAACCAAGGTACGTAAAAGGCTCAAGAATGTTCTTGTTCTGTTGTTGCGGGACTACTATTATTAATCTGTAAGAGATACCGTAATTCGGAGAAGATATGGAGCAAAAATTCCATCAAGTGTTTTTCAGTTTCTCCAATTCCATAAAATCCATAAATAAAGTTATATATTCTTTAGTGATACCTAAACTGGAAATACACCGATACATAAACCGCAGGGTCCCGGTTTGAGTCCCGGAGAAGGCATGGATGTTTGTAAATGGATAATGTCTGTGCGCCATGGGACAATCAAAATGGGAAGCGTGTCGGAAGTTATCTCTACAGGTTAGTGGTAAGGGAAGGGTATGAGTAAGTGCGTCGTTAATAAGTCTTCTGACCACAGACCCTCGGACCCGCTCCCCCCTCTCGGGGGCTCTCTCTCAAAATTGCGGGCGGAGCTGCGCTTGCTGAGCTTAATCGAGCTGTCACCTACAGGGTTTCAAGGTTCTTGCCAACGACAAGGCGCATTTGACTCCTTACCACGATGAATGTCGCGGACTAGCGATGACCATTGTCAGACAAGTAAGACTGGTAACGAAAACACATTCACTACTTTTGAGACGTCCATCCTGATTTGTAAATTAAAACTATTGAACAGCTTTTGATTAAATTCTTCAAATAATTTCAATCAATATAACTAATAATTTCAATTAGAATCTTATTCATAAAGTGCATTGTAAAGTATTATCGTAGCTAGGGGGAGCAAGAAGGGGCATCTGTACCCTGGAGCAGCATCCAGGGCCGCCAAACTGATGCTACGAAATTTTTGAAGGAAATGTTTTCCGTTCTTAGCATGCAGGAGGGGGCGCTAAATCTTCAGTTGTCCCTGAGAGCTAAAAAGCTCAGCTACGGTTCTGTTCTTGCACTTCTCCAAGGGTGCTTTTGTTGTATATGTGGGTAGAACATTTCGTAAATGATTCATGTTTCAAATCCCGGCAAAGGCATTGGTTGATTCTTAAGTTTCTCTAATCCTGAAAAATTTGTCTCTGCAATGGCGTCCGAACTAAAAATGTGCTCAACGATAATTCCTCACTAATGCAGTTGGTCAACTATATCCAAGCCTTTCCCTAGTCAAACTGTAAATGGAACTATAAATGGAGAAAATATATGTAATTATTCCATAATACCGTGCGTATTGCAGTAAGGCAAATGGTTACCACATCCAGATAGTATTGGATGATCCGCGATAGAAATTCTGATGAGGGAATAACTGAATTTCTAGATTCCGTTACGGGAACGGTTACAATATAGACAGTCTTTCCACTTTCGTTGTCGTTGACAGCGTTCAACGGAGTTTTATACAGAGTATCTCAGCACAACTGTTACAAACTTTCAGGACATATAGAGTACACGTACATGAAAAATCACATAGGAACACATCGTCGGAAATGATTTCCTAGCGCGGTGGTGGCGACACAAAACGCAAGAAAAGGACACAAATAGATGAGAAAACATGTTTATTATGCTTAGTAGACCTGAAACTAAGAAATAATAAAAACGGAAAACGATTATCATCAAAGAAGGTGTTTGAAATTACGACCCCATACCGTGATGCAAGCCTCACATTTCCGGCTGATGGAAGACCTAATGTTCAGGAAAACACTGGGCGTATCCCGGACATCCCCAGCAGCTGCCACATTGCGTTCATAAGTTTATCAGCACTGTTAACGGGGTTTCTCACACCAATATCTTGACGTATCCCCAGAGAAAAGTAGTCAATGCAAGTGAGATCCGCCGATCTTGCTGGCCAATGCACCGGACCTCCCCTGCCGTTGCACTCAGATGGAGAGCAGATCAAGGCTGTAATGTGAGGGGTTCGCGTTATGCTGAAATTATACCATGTTTTTATTTGGTAATTTGTTCTTACTTTCTTGTGTTTTGTGTGGTCAGTACCCCGCCAGGAAACAGTTTCCGACCATGCATTGCTATGCGATTTTCCGTCATCTAGGTGCACTCTATCTCTCCTGAAAGTTTGTAACCGCTGCGCTGATATACACTGTATTTTACATCTTACTCAACCTTGCGCTCAAATGTTTCCATATGCTGGATCCTCGAACTTTAGGCTTGCCTTTTAAAGATTCCTTTCCATCAGAAGTATGTTAATAGAAACCAATCCCTCTAAAATTAATTTTGCATTTTTCCATAATTTTTCACTTTTGAAAACTTAAGAGGTTGTATTTCCGTTTGCATATATGATCTACATTTTAATTGCTAGATATTTATGCTTAGTGAGAAACTTCGAGAGTACAATAACTTCTATACTTTACGCAGAACCGTAATTAAAACAGAACAGTATAAACTGATAATACGTAGTACCCTATCTTTCTGAGAATACGAACCAATTACGCTAAGCCTTCGTACCAACTACGCTTAAGCTAAACTAAAAACAAATGGAAAATGCCGATTGACACCAAAACAAGGTAGTGTTTCTTTGTCTATGGGGAAAGTTCAGGTTATCACAAATATTTACAAATCTGCTTTAGCTATACAAATTCTAAAATCTTCGTTTACGATAACTGGAAGCCTCTAAATCGATTAGAAACTGAAAAAAGCTGCGTTATACCGATTAGTAAAATTTCCTTTTTTCTGCTGTCTGAAGCCTATTCAGCTCAACGATTTAGTCACATACCGCTGAAGTTACTTATTCATATTTCATACATTTTTAGGTATCGTATATTTTGGAGTATGATGCGCACACTTTTAATGTAAAAAATAAGATCGAAATTTGGGGTGCACGTTAAACGCCGGCTATGAAAATGACGGATTTAAAAATAAGGAAAAGATGAGCTTACCAAAAATTGAAGCGTGTAACACCTTGCACAACAAAAGAGACAGTTCTATATCTCCCGTTCTATTGGGCTGATTGACGAAATTGAACTTGCGTACTTCATATCTTATCGGACTTTTCTGAAACTGACGTACCAATTTTTTTTCCCATTTTTCGATTCTACGACTCAAATTGTGTCAAAGTACGAAGTTTCGTAAAAATCGCAGGAGTAATTTTTAAATAATTAGCTCTCAAATTTTAGCTCCTCAATGTTAATTGAATATGGAATATATTTATGAATGTCTCTCTTTTTTAACTTAAACCTACTTGATTCCTTCTTTCACAATTCGAAATTTAGATTCAATCCAAATACACTCACGTTTGTGAAAATTGCAACACCAAGAAGGAATCGTCATAATTGAATGCAATTTAATACACAGTTGAGTGGTAGTGGTACAAATAAATGATTAAATGTTCAAAGCAAACAAACAAGAACAAGAGATCAGAATCAGTATTTTGTGTGGCCACCACGCGCCGCAATAAGTGCTGCTACACGACGTGGCATGGAGTCAAACAAAGTTTGAATGTCTGACTGAGGAAGAGCATTCCATATCGTTTGTACGCGTACCCAAAGTTCGTCTGCAGACGCAACAGGACGAGGATCACGAGCAAGACGCCGACCAATGACATCCCACACATGTTCAATTGGCGACATATCCGGGGAACACGCAGGCCAAGGAAGAAGCTGTACCTGCTGCGCTGCAAAGAAGGATTTAACAATCCGAGCAGTATGAGGGCGGGCATTGTCCTGTTGAAATACAGCGCCTGGCAAGCTTTGAAGGAAGGGAACAGCTTCGGGCTGTAGAACTTCACGGATATACCGGTTGCTGTTCAGATTGCCCACAATTCGTAGCAATTGAGATCGTCTATGATATGCTATGGCGCCCCAGACCATAACTCCGGGTGTTCGTCCACTGTGGCGTTCGATAATGCACTCCGGAAGGTGGCGTTCACCGGCATAGCGTCTGACACGAATGCGGCCATCATGGTACCACAAATTAAAGCGGGATTCGTCAGAAAACACGACATGCTGCCAATCAGCACGCCAGTCTCTATGCTGATTGGCCCATTGTAGCCGCAGGCGGCGATGGTCGTGCGTTAGGGGGATCCTGTATAAAGGAGTCCGTGCGCGCAGTCCACACTGCAGCAGACGTCTACGAATTGATGAAGCACACAATGAAACACCTGTAGCTATTGACCACAGTGCTGCCAATTGTCTAGAGGAAGCTGTACGGTCCGTCCGCGCCATGCGGACCAGGTGTCTATCATCGCGAGCTGACGTCACATTTCGGGGTCCACTCCCGGATTTCCGAGTTGTCCGACACTCGTCCGTCCACTGCTTCCAAACGCGCATCACTGTGCTGCTGTTACGCTGCACACGAGAGGCTACTGCACGATACGACAATCCAGCTTCACGAAGGCCGATGATTCTCCCTCGTTCAAACTCTGTAAGTTGTTCAAATCTCGCTCTCTTTCGTCGACGAGGCATAAGTACAGATTGAGTTAACGTTTACCACTAGCAGATAACCACCGATAGCCATACACGCCTCGCTACAGCCGTCTATTTATTCGGATCCATCAGCCGTTCAGAGGGCGCTGCTCAGCATACGCATGGGCTACGGATTTGCAATTCTAATCATTTGCATATTATGCGCTACTTTGCATTTCCTGAAAATTTCAGCTCACTCGCGTAAGTCCTTCATGGTGTTGCAATTTTCACAAACGTGAGTGTAAATTTCGCACATATTTTCTGATTTATTTTTAAAATTGTATACTTAGCAATTTTTATAAATTTCCCCAATAAAGGTTTTAAATCATAATCTACAAAATTTTTACTACCTCCTTAAAATAGATGTATTTCTAGGCATACCTGCAAAAAATTATTTTAGTCAAAATTTCCAAAGATATATTGGTGCGTTTTCAAATTTGGCATATTTGTTATAAGTGATAACCCCAAATGCACTTTACGCACTTTGTTAAAATTCTCTTGAAGAGTGGATGAAGCACCTTTTTTTCCACTCTTGCACAATGAAAAATAAATTTCCCCTATTGGCGGGCACTTACTTGACCTTCCAGAATTCATACTCTCCAGTTGGCCGTGCTTAGGCTTGGCGGTGTCCACTTGAATGTGTAAGCATCTAATTGTGGAAGCACCTATTGAGGGCTACCATTTCCTCCTATGAAGGGATAGAAAATTACAGCCAGCCTTCTCCGGAATTCGAACCCGGGCCCTTCCGTATCTCAGTAGGCTCCCCCAACCCCTACAATATCTGGACATCGGGAAAGGAAACTAGGATAATATAAATTAAGAACTTCGCCAAGGGAATTATTCTTGACGCAAGCTGAAAAAAAAATCTTTTTAAATCAAATTTTAAAATTCCTAAATTTAATATTTAAGCATGATTTGAATCGTAGAATCGAAATATGGGAAAAAATAGGCGTGTTATTTCAGAAAAAACAGATTTTGTGTCAAATATATTAGAAAATGTTGCATATGAATCTTAATATATATAAGTTCTAAGTCGCGCTTTCGAGACATGAAAAACGTAAGTTAAATTTCGTCACTCGGCTTAGTAGAACAGCAGATAAAAGAATTTATTATTTGTATAAGTATACCAACAGGCTGTTACTGGCGATTCTTGTGATTTTCTAGGACCGAGTTGGCAGCACTTTCTTTTACGATAGGCAGGCCATTTCGTTACTCCTTTCTGGAAAAGCACATTCATTTTTCGGCATATTAATTATTGGTACCATTTTTCTTCCACTCACGTTTGGAGCTTTCACCAATACCAAACATCCCTGCTGCAGCATAACTTATTTTCTTTCGCAAAATGGTTTCCTTTGCATTGAAACCAGCACTATGTTTCGTTCGGCAGGAGCCATATTTTTTAAAAGGAGCACTAGATTAACTGCATTTCAGCTAAAGCAAATGTTGCTGAGGCTATATCTACAAAATCCCAGCTTCAAATGACTACAGAAAGAAAAAAACATCAGAATCCTAATTCCGGGAAATCATTCGGATCGGAAATATACTCGTATCCCAAATTATTTCCCCCTTATCTTGAAACACTGGAAGAACATTTTGGTGCCCACCTGCATTGTATATAATCCAGCCTCTTTGCAGATTTATTTATTTCCTCAAACAGTTTCCCCCCATACACGTATTATTCCTCTTATTGCTTGTCAGTTCAGAATACCATTATTCGAAAGCCTGTGAAAAATCTTCTAATTAACTTCAAAAGCCAACAGAATTGCCTATGTTATATTTCAAGTTTCTTCGTAAAGGAAAGAATGCGCGTTATGCGGTGAACATACCTAAAATAAAAAAAAAAGTAGTTTGAAATTAGAAGTGTGCTTTATACTCCAGAATATACGGTACTTGCGTATTATCGCAACCACCTTCGCTCAGTCTGGCGAATTTTACGGAAGAGTAAATGAACAGATACTTTTAATGTAAAAAATTATGTATCACATGCATATTCTACATTTCAAGCATGTATTGATTTCAAAAGGCAATAAGTAAGCCCAGTTACAAGTGGATTTTTGATTTTGTCATGAAGGAAATTTTGCACCGATTCCTTTGAGAAAGAATTCGGAGCACTGTTCCTGTAAATACTCTGCGACAAAATGTATTCTTGTAGAATTTTTTTATATTTATCTTTTATTTTTTATTTATTTACTTACTTTTTATATATAATTATTCTTCTTTTTCTTCTATTACAGAAAAATCCTACAAGCGCAAATTTTAAAATCGAGTTTAAAACAAAGAATAATTTTTCTATAAAAGACGTCGGAACTTGGAATACAATAACTTGGAATAAAAAGAACGCATAAGAAAATGGGAACTTTGGAAAATGGATATTTATCGTGCGCATGGTTGTTTGAATAATTTTATGCGCGTGGTTACCAGAATTTGATGTATTCTGAAGCTTTGGTGATTTGTACAAAGGCGGTTGGGATAATACTTAAGTACCAATATTTTTATCTAATTACTCTCGTTATATTTTCAGGTTCTAGATAACCAACGACCGAGTGGATAAGGCTGCGGAGCAGGAGTTCAATCGAAGCTGAAATCCTGTTGAAGGGACAAGACGCATAAGAGTCTTCAAATAACCTGAATAAACCAATGTCTTGAAGAAAATCTTCCAGAAAGGCTTTCTTCTTCCTTAAGCAGATAACTAACGCGTTTAACCATAATCTAATGTACCCAAATTGCGTTACTGCTTTTATCATATACTTCTATAAGACTAACGAATTTTTCTCACCCTTAATATGTCGGATTTTTTAGTTTTACTGTAAATTTGGTTTATTGAGATTGTAGAACACACTAGGCCTATCTGCTTAAGGGGAGGGATGCCTTCGGGGAGTGCTTTCTAAGGGAAACTGGATCGCATACACGTTACACATGGGGAAATTCACGAAAATGCCCATGCAGCCAGCCCGTTCATAACGATCTGGGGGGGTACCAATTTCTTCACACAGACACAGAGATAGCCGTTGCTGACGCCGTGTGTACTAAAATATCGGGGAAACGTTCCAGGTCCTGTAATAATCTTGCTAATTACGGCAAAGTGATGCTGCATTTGTCGTCTGCTTGTGTGATACAGCAGTATATACGGCGACCCTGTAAACATTCATCCATTCTGTTTGCCATTTGATTTGCGCGTTGCATTTCTGTTGCTTTTTCAAGTATGATCGTAACCAAAGTGCTGATCGGGGATAAAGATTATTCCTTGATGTTGCTTCCTTCTCCAAGATGTCAGCAATTTCTTTTCCGCTCGTTCCAGCATTCGCTTTTACCCAGGAGAGCGAGATGTTATGTTGATCCCTAAGTTAAGTTTCTCTGGATTTGCGTAACTATAGGATGTGTGGGGACAGTACGGAGGTAAAAAAAGGAAGGAGGGGCCAACTCCCCACTACGAGTCAAGCACTACTCCAGAGCTTCAGACGCCGATTTTTTTTGTTTGCATTCAAAAGCTCCCTTGACAGCGCTTTGAAAATATTTCGACACACGATAGTTCCGTACAAATCGAAAAATGGGACAAGTTTGCATAAAAGAAACATTCATTTAGCAATTTGTAGAGTTTAGTGACATTTAGCAAAATTTAAGCTTCTTTGTTATTTTTCGATAACTAACAATTGATTTTGATTATGATTTTGTTTCAAGAAATTCTAAGCTGTTTAACTACAAAAATATGGATTATAGTAAAAATATTATTCTTCAAGAATGAAAAATGCTTTATGGTACCTTTAAAATTGTATACGTCTTTCGATACCCTTGCAAGAGCATTCGCTACTTTTATATTCCAAATGCCAAAGTGTTTTAAATAAAATAAATTTTTTTGTCATCCACATATTATTCTAACTTGTACTTTTTAAAAATTTTTAGAGGAGAGGCTTTATAGTTGCACATTTTAAACTCATTATTTTATTTTTATGTAACTGAAAAATAATAAAAAAATGTATCATAAAAGGCGTTTTAAGTGAAAAGTTGGAAACTTGATAGCTAAATGTAAATATAAAATTATACATGATAAAATATTTGTAATTAGGCACATTGGTTAAGTTTTCATTAAATAGAGTAAGGCACGTAAAGGCTATCTGCCTAAAGGGAGAGATTCCATCATGGAGGAATTTCGAAGAAAACGTGACCTTTGAATGGGTATTAATGCATGTAATTTTCATTCAAATTATATTTTTTTCTTATGAAAAAATTTCGGGTATATGCTAAATTATTGTAAATTACTTTACTCAAAAAATATAGTTAATGCACAGAAATGAATGATTTGCACACGCCGAAAATGAAAAATTGAAATATGTATGGGTATTTATGCATATGGCTTGCAAAAAGCATGTATCTGCTTTTAATAAAATACTAAATATTTATTAAATTATTTGTAATTATTATTTTTGTATTTGAAATGAAGGATTTATTTATTTATAAACTCCTGTTGAAGTTACCGTGAAGAAATCTAATTATTAAATGTATCTAAATTTATAATGATTATAAATATTATCTAAATATATTAACCTTAACATTGAATTGTAAACACAAATTGAAATTCTGTTAAATAGTTTTATAAAACTATTTAAGCAGGAATTGTTCGTTCTGCAAAGCAGTCTGTTAAAAGGTATTGTAAAGTAAATTCTATGAGATGCGTACTTAAGGAAGTAATAAAGAAGAGTTTTAGATTATGTATTGTTGAAATTAAGGGTAAAAATAATCTGATAAGTATAGTTAAAAGAATTATTCACTTAAATTTTATAATAACTCGGTTACAAGTTTTTTTATTCCCTTTCATAAATATTTACAGAAAGTTAAGTACATGGAAATAAGCAACCAATATTTAACGTATTTCACTATTGAAATAAAAGATGCTGTAATTGAAAATGGACCGAATAGAGCATTAACTATAAAATGACTTAGATTTTTCGATTTAAAAGATGCCTCAGAAGCTAAAAAATCATGTCATATTTGAGAAGTATTTTAGGAAAAAGCTCTGTAAACAGAAAAGAAATAATGCACAATATTAATACAATAAACTTTGATTTTAATTTTTGTAATCCTTAACCGAATGAAATTGAATTACCTTAATTTTTTTTCCAATGTAATTAACGAAAACTTGTGAAAATATTTCATTCAAATTAAACCGTTCTGAGCAAACTTTTCTGTGAAAAGTATACCCTTTGATTCCGTTCAGAATAAAATGTTTAAAAATGTATTCTATTCACCTACTTAGGACTGAAATGTTGTAGAAAAAGAAAATACATAGACTTGTATATATATTTACGACGTAATTTTAAAATACTTACATCCAATCGTGTCAAAACCCATTGAACTTAACGGTAAGTCACTGAAGGGATCGCCAGTGCTTCAAAGCAGTGTATGGGGAAAATGGGTTAGGGCCTCTCCTCTTACTTCCTACCTTCATGGGTGACGGTTGAGTATTGACAGAAGTACCAACATGCTGTCTGTGTGAATGCTGTTATTATCGCTTAGTCGCTGCTTCCATAGATGAAAAGTTTCTTCTCTATGTTGAAGAACTAGTACGCTGCGAAATTTATTTTATATACGTGAGCTATCAGTGTATGCAGAAGTGTTGTTGCTTGAGATGTTATGAAAGTGCAGATGTATGTTTACACCTTGCCCTTTAAACGCTGGAGGAGCATGTAGTATCATCGTTGGCATTTCATAATTGTTTGGATGACACTCATCGAAGAAGCTTGTGGGAGTATGAAGATGAAATACTGATTGGATTACTGCTAGAGTTCCTTAATGTAGAAGTCAGTCTTCGATCCTACGCGAGGCCCAAGTATTTTAATTCTTTCACGGTTTTAATAGTGCTGTTGCTGATTGTGATTCCTGGACTAATATTGCTGTTGACTACTTTTTTTCGGAATTATAATGGCCTTGGATTTGCATTCTCAGACGGTCAATTACAAAGCACCACAGAGATCATAGAATTGCCAAGAGGTCTTAGTTAGGGAAGTCAGCTTGTATTCACATAACACGGAGTGATATTCCCAAACACGCCCATGCAGCCGGCTCATCTGTCAGTATTTAAATCTGAATCAAACTAGGAGTGTTCCAACTATTTTATCCACTCAGCCACTGGTACCTGCATTGAAGTCTATTATATTGATAATGATATGAGCATCAAAATGAGTGAAAAAGGTAGTGCATGTTTTTTTAAAAGTAAGGAAGTTAACCCTTCTCAATAAATTTCTTTTTAATTCTACAGGTGAATTCAAGAATATTCGACACTTACATAGCTTTCCTGAAAGTTCGCAAGTTGAACATTGAGTCTTTTCTACTAAGAAACAATGTCAGTTTCTGAAATTGCATTTGGGGTGAGGGGAACTAAAAGATTTCCGATTCAGAATTTTTAAAAGCTGCGTTGCAGCATATGGGTAAAATTCCCGACACGTTGTTAAGTGTTGACATACGTTTTTACATATTTTCAGTCTATTCTCAGTTGATCATATTAATATTTAGGTTTGTTAATTAGATATCAATATGCAGGATATTCAGGTTTCTTAGATGGCTGACAAAAAAAATTTCTTGCTTTTTATTATTAACTTTTTATGTGTTAATTTTATTTATTACATATCGCGTTCCCACATGAAATTCAGTTCAACAGCAAAATCACGAAATACTTAAACACGACTATCTTTAAATTTCCGATTGACATTGTCGCACGCTGGAGATTAAAATATTTTATTCCGCATAGTGTCGCCACTACTCGCTTTTCAATCGATGAATTTTAGGATTCAAAAATTCATTAAAGTTTTAAAAAATATGAAACAAATAACAAGAAATTTGAAATACCAGGTACCCGTGTACAGGTGGAAAACTACGTTATTCAAAATTTGATTGCTTTAATCACTGACGTTTTTTCTCAGTGAGATGAAAACACCTGCAGACGCTTCATTATAGCCCAAAAGGGACGTCAGTCACGAATAGGACATTAATCTTGAAATAGTATTTTGCCGCTATGAATGGTGCCTTTAATAGACGATTTAATCGATTATAAACGGCGGCTTTAAATTTGTGGTTATTTCATTATAAACAGCGTATCACTTTTCAAATTGTAACTACCACATATTATCCTCCAGTTTCAGATTTAAAGAAATTAAATAGTGAAAAATCTGCATGTATGTATGCATTTTTCTCACATTGTGAAAAACCAACGGTACCTAGAACCGTCAACTTTTGAATAACGTAGTCCTCCATCCGAAAATGGGCACCTGAAAGAGCGAATTTTTAATTTCGAATTTGTTGTATTATCTATTTCTTATTTTGTAAAACTTTAATGAATTCTTGATAGACGCACTCTACTATTTCAAAGCGAGCAATAGCAAGACTCTACAAAAAACAAAAAAAAAAAAAACTATCTCCGGCGTGCGAACCGTCTATCGGAAATTCTAAATATATCCTGTTTTTAAATATTTTGTGCTGTTGCTGTTGAATCAAATTTTAAGCTCCAAGAACGGGATATTTAATAAATAAAGTAAATTCACAAAACGTTAATAAAGACAAAAAAAATTATAAAGCCTTCTTAGTAAGAAAACTGGACATTTATATGATGAACTGAGAAAAGGCTGGGGAAAAAACAAATGCATGCCAACACTTAACGCAGGCGGAATTCTAAACGTATGCTGCTTTTAAAAGTTTTGTTGTTGAATTGAATGTGGCGTAAGTGCGTGTTTAATAATAAAGATAAAAACGCAACAAAATGGGTTAGTAAGAGTGAGTAACAGTATACTGGTAGATTACGAGCTCAGCGAGAGTGTAAAAAAACTAACTCTTGAGCGACCTTTAAAATCTGAAACTTTTCATATTTTTAAAATTTTATTTGCTTAAAGAGAGTAGCAAGAGATAATATATAGTGGCAACAATCTGAAAAGTGAGAAGTCGTTTATAGTGAACCAATTCAAAATCCCCTTTCGAGATTAATAGCCCCTTAGGCTAAGTTAAAGGAAGGGGTTTTGAAAGTTACATCTTCGCTAATGTAATTATCAACCTATCTTACTTTTGTAAATGTACCGTAAAAAATTAATTTTCGATAACCTTTCCTGAAACATTTTAGGAAACCAATGACTTTTTCCCTGCTACATTAAGTAATAAAAATAATTTCTTGCCGAATTTCAGATTTTTTCTAAGCATTCACGCTTACAAGCTCATAAATTTTGCAATTAAAAATTTAAAAATATTGTGTAATCAAAACTTATTAAAATAAAATTTAAGTTAGAGAAAAAAGGGAGAAATAACTTACTTAAAATAGCCCATGATTTAAATTTTTGAAGTGACAAAAAAAAGTTCAACAAACTGTTCTGACATTCTGCTCTTATGTTAGCGGAAGAAACGCTTCTTAGCACTTGCGGTAGGAACATCCTTATAATAGGCTTAGTTTCCGATTTAGCTAGGCTTAATATGCTATCCCAAGTTAAATTCTGGTTTACCGGCTCAGCATTCAACATATATGCGTAAACGAGAATTCCGAATACTCTCCACATAATTCGTTTATTAATACAATTTCTGAAAACGGCACTACCCATGAGTTCTGTCAAAGTGATAAAATTCTCTCAAGGAAATCTTTATTTATAAGGAGGTCCGAAGGCCATTTAAGTTCAAGCAGATCCAGATTACTACAGTAGTCACCTCGACCTTCAAAAAAGTGAGATTTTTACCCTTCCTCTTACTCCTCACAACTATTTTTAAAACTTGCTTTTTTTTACTGAATTTTATTTATGGAAATTGCTTCTATATGCAGAGATTATAATTTTGAGAAATTTGATGTGTACACCACATGACTTCCTTGTACGGAATATTAAATTATACGCATTTTTTCTTGCATTTCATTTAAACTTATTGGATTGAATTAAATCTGCTTCGTCGATAGCGAACAAACCACAGTACAATAAATCCACTCTTTAAGATTCACTATATTTGTTTACCATGGCTACACTGTGGCGCTAGGTTCACTTAATAGCGTTACATCTCATTCATTTTATAACTCAGAATGCAAAAAAATTATATATATCATCTGAAAAATTATCTAATCGTTGCCACATGTTCTACTCAAATACTACGATAGATCTAAAACGATGCATAAAAGAAACAAAACAAACAAAAACGTTTTTCAGGGACGATTCAGTATTTCTCATTCAATTAATTCGGTTCTCACTTCGCGGCAAGGCAAAAATAGATAAAAACTCGGAGCATCTATATTAAAAATTACAAACTAAATCTTAAACACTTATTTCCTCGAATAAATTTTAGAATGGATTAAGCATGATTTGATTCGCAATAATAAAAGAAGGTGTTATCTGTTGTTGCCAAGCTTAGTTTCTCTAGATTGGCAACAAATCCACTATTGTGCTAAGTTTCAAATGTAAACAAATATGTGTGCTATAGTAATAATAATTAGGCTTAGACACACTTAAACAACTTTTAAATTGTTAATAATTCTACAAATATTGCATGCAGATTGACTAAAGGTATAAAAACTTTCACCGAAAGATAAGAATACAATTCAATTATTTTTAAAGCAAAAAATGCACAATTTACCAACATACAAGAATAAAAAACTGAGCTCACTGAGCCGAGTAAGCAGAGTGGATACACATATACATATTTTTGGTACGGCGAATAGCAACCAAAATAGGAAGTGCACATCTCCATATTGTAGCAGTCCTATATAACAAAATTTCAACGTTCTGAAGCTACTCGCTTTTGAGTTATGCGAGATGCATACATATGTTCGTACGCACACATGCCATGAAAAATTCTTTTTAGAAACAATTTTAAATCAGTTTTATAATTCTTTTTTTGGTCAAAAAGAAGACATTTATTCTGTCCTTACGTACAGATGTCGTGAAAAAAACACGCTGAATTGCATTCGATAGCTGTCAAAATGGATATTTTCCTTCAAATATGATACCCGAAATTTTTCGCGATACGGTACTTTTTTACTTCGTACAAGGAAGCAAAAATAGTTAGAAAAATCTTAATTAAGCTTCCACTCTGTGACAATAGCTTCATTTATTATAGCATTTATTTGATCGTTTTATCGCAAACTGTTATTTTTTTAATTGAATTGAATTAAATTTTTAAAATTTATAAATGAACAAGCGGTTAATTTAATTATTTATTTTCAAAACGTATTCCTTTCATCTCTTGGATTTCAGTTCTTTAGTTTCTCACAGAATAACGATTTTTAAATTTTCCCATAAATGGCAATATGTCTAATCGCAATTTTACAGTAGTACGCAATAAATAATTTAAAAATACTACACTTTCTACGTATTATGCTTTAAAAACACAAGGTAGGTCAATTTAGTTTCCGGAAAGGGTATATAAAAATGTACATGTGAAACTACATATTACTATTCGACATTTTCACTTTTAAGTTACTCCCAGTGTATCTCTGAAACAAATTAACATTATCCCTCGTGTGCATTCTTATTAAGTGATTTTCAAGCTCGAACAGCAATTCGAAATCTTTGGTTCGAATCCTAGAGAACACAGTTAATATTTCTAGCTCCCTGTTCAAAATGTTGGCTGGCAATATTTTTAGCAACTGATTTTTGTTGCCGAACTTGACTACCATTTGGCCTTGTGTGTTCCATCCAATCCTTGTATGAAAAAACTGCATCCGGCCTGCAGAGAGCATCAGTCCTCAGTTTCAGAACTGAGTTTACCTCGAAGTACTGAGAGTTAACTGTGCGGGGGAGATTCGCATTTGACACTTTCCTTTATAGTGTTTTGTATTCAACGTTCTGAGTACAGGGTGGTTATAAAAAAACTTTGCCAACATCTGCACTTTTAGCGTTCGTTCCGATTAACCGATCGAGATGAGATTGCAAATATAGTTATTCGGAGGTATGCCCTCGAGATTCTGTGAATGGCAACCCAGGATTTGAAGGAAATAAAGATTCGGACCCGGCGTCCCCATCCACCACGGAATCCAACAAGGGGACGCAGATTCCTACGCCAGGGGTGATCAGATCTGTACGTAAACTGGAGCCCCGCAGTCGGTATTCCCGAAAACAGGTACTTCCGAGAGCGGATCCCCAAGCCACTGACAGAAGGACTAGTGACCAGCCGATTGACACCCGCGAGGACGACAAAGTGTCTCCTATTTAGCTGAAGCAGAGGCCAAAGCAGTGTATTGGGGACAGTAGCTCGCCCCTCAACTACCCCTAAAGGTTCTTCACCTGCTATGCTTTAGCTGGGCATATCGGAAAGGCCTTCACGCCTAGGGTGGCCCTACCAGGAGCTATGCTCCCGACGCAGTTCGATCGTTCCGACCAGTGACACCCCCCGCCACGTTGAGGCAGCATAGCAGGGCTTGGGCAAGTGTGGCTGTAATGTCGCATCACACAGTCACTTTGGCGTAAAATAATGATACTGGTGACGCAGCGCGAGGATTCATCTTTGACCAGTGCAAACGATTCTTGGTGTTAATGTTAGCCATTTAAGTTGAAATGCGCCTCGTCCGTCCGTAGTATGCGAAGTGACCAGTTATCAGCATTATATCGTATTAGAAATTCATTTGCTAAGTCCAGCCTTAGTTGTGGGTTCCCCAGTCTGCAACATCTGGACGCGTTGGTGACAGTAGGGAAACATGTGCAGAACCGAGCGCAGTAGCTTGAGGGCCCTTGTCTTTGGAACATCCAACACACTCGGCCTTTTGCGGTTTCACTATGTCCTGCAGTCATTGTGTGATGCACTTCCATAACAACGGCCTCAGAAACTGTTGGCGGTCTGGAGCGCGGATTATCACAGGTGCGGCCCGTATCTTCGAATTTGTGCACTAAATCACGCAGAGCTTGCAGAGTACATGGGCTAAATCGTTGGAGATGATTTCGGCGATACACACGCAAGGCTTCCGCAGCGTTCATCTCATTTTGATAATACAGTTCTATCAATTCACCACGAACTTTCCCAGGAAGAGTCATTTCATCGCCATGGGCGAGTTCTCGAATCACGACTTCGCATACCTGCCTGGTATTTTATCGGTTTCCTATGCTAAATATCTGGCGATGGGCGTTCTGTGATTGATATCTTGCCTCTGTCATATGTAAATTTTCTGCGTGCGAGCAGATCATGTTTCATTGTCCGGTTCTCAGAACACTTTTTATGTGTATGTATAACACGTTCGTTTTTGGACATATCGGTACCGTATTTGTTTTCGCATGCGCTGAGCATTTTGCGACAGGGAGAACTTGGCGTTGCCATCCGACATTTTAGAGTTTCTGCAACTATAACCGTAACGTGAACGCCCTTATCATGCCATTCACAGATTGTCGAGCGCATACTTCCGAATAGCTTTATTTGAAATCTCACCTCGATCGGTTAAACGGAACGGACGCTAGAAGCGCAGATGTTGGCAAACGTTCTTTATGACCAGCTTGTATTTTTAAGCAGGAACTATCGACTGTGCTCTGCATGCAACAATACCACGTCTTGAAAATACAAGGTCAATCAATTTAATTTCCAAAAAACATCTTTAAAAAATACGCACGTGGAACTATATACTTTTCGATACTCTCACTTTTAATGTACTCCTCATGTATCCGTAACAAAATTAACACAATCCTATTAGTGTGTTCTTATAGTCTTAAGTGATTATCAAGCCCAGACAGTAAATGGAAGATCCCTCGCTCGAATTTTAGAGAGGAAACAGATTTTTCATATTTTTTAGTCAAAAAGGAAAAAAAAATATTCTAATCTCAAACAGTAATCCATAACTAAAATACGGCAGAAGAACACTCAATGATCATCTGGATTTCGTCGATTGGATCTCATGCTTTTCTTCAGCTGTGCTTAAACCGGGAAGAATGGAAGAAATTATTACTTTCCTTCAAGTAGTTTGTATTAAGCGATTACTACATCCAACTAACAATCCAATTATTCAAATTTCTGTCGAGAACGACTTTCATTTATCAAGTTTTTCGATTTTGGAAACACCTAGTAGCTCTCTATATTTACGACAACTGTAGATAAGATCCTCATTTCAGAAGCAAGCTTAGAACATATTTTCCGGAAACACTGACCACATTCTTCCTCACGCTTCCTTGGTTCTCTTTACTTATACAAATAAATCTTCACCTTCTAATTCAGATTTTATTCCAAGAAATGGCCAGAAATCAAAGAGTTTAGTCAGGTGAATAGGCAGCATAGAGTCCTCCAATAAATAAATGAGCGATTTAAGGGAAGAAAATTCTTTGTGTGTTGATACCTAGCATACAGTTAATAAATCATATATAATGTAGTTTAGGTTCGTAGGGTTTCCCTTAGTTTGCATAACAAATTATTTTAAGTTTGGTATCTTTCCTGAACACCTCATTTTCCCCTCGGATTTCCTCGTCAGGATGCAAATTTAAAATAAAGCGAAAAGAGTATAAAAACAGACGAAACAAAAAGTTTATTCCGAGCGTGGTTTCCTTGGCAACACACGTTGCTATTTTGTCCTTGTTGCTACTACGCTGAATTTCTGATACGCCTTTTGGCCATTTAATAAGTCTATCGCCGGGTAGATTGTTGAGTAAGCGTAGTTAGCCGTAAAGTAAATTGTTAGTTCGGCACTAATACTTATCTCTGAAGTTATCGTTAAATTAATCTCAAGTTTCCATAGCGAGTAGTCAGTGTTATTGTAAGCACTAAGTACGCGCATTTGTGTTAAGAGTTTGACGAATAATAAAGGATTTGTTTTACTCTTCTTCTGTGTTGGTATTATTCACGCCTGAGCGAGAAACAGACAGGTTTTCTCGTAAGATCATATTAACAGTATGGTAGCAAAGAAGGCTTGATCTTACAGGTTTAATACAATCTTCTTACAACTGTACAGTTACTCAGAGTACTGAAAGTGTCAAGATGGTGGCTATGAGTTGCCAGACACAGCAGAAAGATGACGAAATATTTGAAAAATAGTGTTTAATGCAGAGACTGAATGAAAATTCAGTTCAACTTCGAAACCGTTACGCAGATAACATCTGTTAAAGTGTGTATGCATTTTTTTGTTGGACTCTGGTTATGTCTGTGGTTCACAGGACCTTGTGATTATGCAATCTGATCATAGCTCATCAAGACACCTTCTGTCAGCACTTTCTGAAGTTCAGCTATTTCTATGAAGAATCCAATCTTCATTAACATGACGAGACGTGCATGTAAAAAAAAATAATTGTTCCCGACTTGCATAAAGGTGCAGGCATCATTATGAAATCGGTGGGGTGGAGAGATATGAAAATTCTCTCCTTTATAATATGGTGTTAAAAATTAGATCCATCAGCTATGGGTTTGCGACGAGCTAAGGACCACGGGGTGATGATAATTTTATTTTTCTCATTCGTTTTATTTATTTATTTGTTTTTATAGCGTCATGTTTTTTCTTCCAATTAGTTCACTGCTTTATGTTGCATGCATCCTGTAATTATGATTGCTTTAGTTTGTGACAAAGCGGACTTGCGGCCACCGGTTGGTTGGAAAACTTGTTGAATTTCCAACAATGACATCTGCTCCTGATTATTGTAATTTTTACTTGTGAAAATGTAATGTTTGTTGCCAAAGTGTATTCGCTGTTCAAAACATTTCACTTATTTTTCATTTCTGGATTGACATCATTCTAAAGCTTCCGATATTACTGCAAATTTTGCTAGTAAATAAAGGTTTGCTGCACAATTTTATAAGCTCTTCAGAATATTTTACTTATTATTTTTTTTTAATTCCTCAATTCACATTATAGTGTATCTTCTGACATTTAAATTCAGTAAACCTTATTTGGAGAGGTGTCGGCAAAGATTTCGCTAGACAGGTTTTAGAACAAAGCACAGCTGTACTGAGTGAAAGTTTTCGAAATCCATTCCCCTTATCTCATAGCATTCATGATTTTTCCATCTCCAGGTTCCGGTTTTATGAAATGAATTTCTGGGTTGAATACCAATTTTTATTTATATGAACTAATGCTTTGATAAGTCATCATTACATTTTATGATGACAGAAGAGCAATATATTTATAAATGTTAATATTTTGTACTCAAACTGGAATCATCCGGAATTAATTTCATGCGTTTACTTCCCTCCCCCATGGTAGAGGCACTCGGAGTGCTACTGAATGCTACTTAATCAACATGAGCGATTTGATTGCCAAATTAGCATACGACATACGACGACACCACTGGTAATATTAACTATTATTATTAATATTATAGGCGTTAACGTTATCCATCCATTAACAGTTGTATATTATTACATACCGTGTCCACAAAAATCCTTAAACGGCCTTTATTTTTTCAACCGTTGGTAGTAGACATACTTTCAGTCACAAGAATGTTTTAAATCACTCAAAGATTCATATTTTGGCATTTTAAAATTTAAATAAATCAATTTCGTAAAAATTACACAATTTACTCTGTTCCTTCAGTCCTTATGTATATTCGGAAAATTTTTGTACTTTTTATAAAAACTAGAACATACAACGTTTGACATTTGTACTACAAATTTGACCTAGATATTTAATATAGAAACTGGGAATCCTATTCAGGAGCCGTACAGAGAGTGAAGAGTGCATTGCTTACATTTCTACGTAATTAAAAATAAAATATCGGTTAGAAAACAAATTGTGATATTAAGAGATTACGTGACGAGTACTTGTTAGCAGACTGTCAAATGTACGCAGTGAGTTGAGAGAAGCTATTATTTTGGAGTGCTAATTCTATCTAAACATCTTCAAAAGGCAATACCTAGTGAAAAAACTTTTGCCAAGTACGAATGCAAAAAAACAATGCGGAAAGGATATTTTTACTAAATGCCCAACTGTGGTAACATGGCTTTACCGTAAAGCAGTTTTATGGTTGCCAGAAAATGACAGGGGTAGGCAGTGTTGCCAAATTTGGCTCTAAATTGCCCATTTGGTCACAAAATTGATAGTATGCCATAGACGGAGTAAGAACATTCTAGAACGCATTCTTACCGGTTTGCACCAGAATGTTCTCAAAGGCAGGCCAAAAACTACATGAAACCGGCCTTTACGCGGAGTAGCAGGGTATCATCGAGTGTATCTTGATTTTACCGTGGAGAGTATCTTGAGCCCAGTAGCAGTGTCTTGAGTTTTGGAGAGCGATCGACCGAGTCGGAAGTTGTACTTTAGCGCTGTGGCATGAAACTGTCTTCACCATTATAGCCTGAAGGCTGTGTTGGTGATTGTTTCAGCGTGTTTATCGTATCCTGTGTAATAATGACGAATAAATTGTGCTTTGATTCTTCATCAAGTATTGTTCTCAGTCACTCCAAATCCACGAACCCGTAGAACGCAACAGTATTAAATTAGCTTTTAAATATGCGAGAGACTAAAAATTGGGGATTTACTGGAGCGTAGAAAGTATACATACATTTAAACAAATGCAGAATTTTGGCAGTACTTTCTAATTGATTTAGTAACGTTTTCGTTGGTAAATGACGCCTTTTATGTTGCGGGTTATATAAAATGACCGGGAGTAGCTTAAAATGTAATAAGAAACATACAATTTTAATATGGGTCGTAAAGGTTTTGAAACACCCAAAGAAGTGTTTCCGAAAGCGAGTTACAAAAATTCTTTGTAAGGGACAACAATCGGAAGTTATGATTATCCTTCGCTCCCCCCCCAAAAAAAACGTGTCTGAAAGCCCAGAGTTCTAGAAATACATTTTTTCAAATGAAAGTAAATTCAGTATTTTGAGATCGTATCGTACGAGAACCGAATAGCGCGGGAGGAAAAGAAATGCATCGAAGGAATTTATTATCAACGGTGAAACATGGAGGTGGAGTCGTGTTGGTTTGGGAATTGTGAGTGCTTCCGGAGTCGGTAAATTTAATCATTATTAATGGCATAATGAACCATCTGTTATACACTGATATTTTGAAAAATAATTTACGATCTGGTGCGATAAAAATGGATTTGGATAGTGAATATGTTTTCATGGATGATAATGACCCCAAACATACACGGCTCTGGATATTATGTAACGCCCTAAAGTTTATGAAATTTCCTCCGGAGTCACCTGATCTCAATTCCTTAGAGAATTTATGGGAAAACTCGATAAAAATTATTAGACCCAGGCACGTTTCTAATAAAAAATGACTTATCTGATCTTGAACAAATCTTTAAAAAAATCTTAAACAAATCTTAAAGTCCATATCTAGCTCAGTAACAGTAATTTGAATCAATTGTCCCAAAGAGACTAACGTAATTCACACTAGAGGACATCATACAAAGTATAAATTTAAATATATTTATGAAAATACTCAGCATTGTGTATAAAGTACGAATAATTTTTCTCCACAAGATGGATTGTTTTTGTTTTTAAATGCCTTATTTATGCATGCATTTATGTTTCATGTAAATTTCACCTGGAAATATTAAAATATATTTCAGTATGCATATTTAATTACTTAATGCGGAAATTATAATTTTTATAAATGGGGCATTTTTAGACCATAACACTTACTGTATGAATACTTTCTACACTCACTGCATATAATTTGTTTTTCAAAGGGAGATCCTACACACAGAATGTTATAGAATTCGTGTTCTAGAAAACACTGGCAGGCTTCAGTATAGGCACGTAAACAACTCTTAATATTCTCTGCTTTAATTAAAACTGAAAATATTTGTACTTTGACATGTTTAAGATTACCAGATTATAATTTGAAAATAAAAAACATCTTAAGAATGTTAACATAATTTTAAGACTGATAAATTTTATGTGTGAAAAATCTTTCGTCATGCCAAATGTAACAAAATAAAGACTAGAAAATCACAAAAGTATGTAAATCGCAAATGAATATCACTGAATGATATTTAGTACTATATCAACTTTGAATTATTTTAATTTATTGCACATTCAAATGACGTCAAATATCGAAAATTTTGAAATTAAATATTTCAGTCAATTTTTTGACAATTCTTGCCGCACAGGAGTCATTTTTATAACTAGTATAAAAGTTTTCTAAGTAAAGGGACCCGAAAAACATGTAAAAAGTTACTACATTTAGTATTTTATACAAAATAAATTTTTTAATTTGAAAATCAAAATTATGACCGTGTCATTTGAAACATTTCTGTAACTGGAAGTTTATGTCTACAAGTAGTTACGAAAATAATGGTTGGGGAAGGACTTGCTATTCCGGTTTATACACAGATCAGGTAAGCATATCATTATATATACAAAAGTTGACTTTTTATATTTATATAAATATGATTAAATATAATAATGTAGTTAAACATGTAAATAAATTTTTCCTCAAAAATCTATGGAGCGACACTTATAGACTCGATCCCACGAGTGGCCATTGAATAATACCTCTGAACCATACTTCTTCGTTAGACAAAATTAGATACCTCGAAAGAGCTGACTGCATATGCATTACGGGGCTGCAACATCATTTTATGCCTTTCTTCATGAGTAACGTTAATACCCCCCTGTTTGCCCCAGAAATTTATTTACGAAGGCATCCTCCTTAGGCAAATTGCACTAAATTGCTTTGCCTTAGTTAACTAAATAACTAGATTTGTACTTAGTAATTTGGTTCTCGGTTAAGATTTCTCGCAATCACTATTTTTGGTGTAAAGAAAATTCAAGGATTTTTAAAAACTGACTTGACTTAAGCAACTTCAAACTCTTAAAATGTAAATAAGGATTTAAGAGCAAGAAGAATGATTCAACAGCATAATATATTATTTTTAAATTTTAATTTAAATTTACAGAATGTCCTGTTTTGTACTAAGGACATTTTATAGTTATTTCCTGCCTTAACTATTTATTGTGAACTAAAACTGCGTATGCTAAAACATACCTTTCTACATCTTTTAAAGAAACCGTACTTGATTTAAGACACTTTTCTTTAAGCGTATTGAAAATTGCCGTTTTCAGACAATCGCAGTTGCCTATATATAGTTGATCATATCTAACAAAGGAAGGACATAGAGAGCACAGGAGGTAATAAACACAACTCTGATGAAACTTCCATTTTAATAAGCCTTTTACACAAAATATACAAACAGAAACGTCAAAAAGTATTGGTAAATGTGGGAACCAAATTTAATACTTTGTATTCATATCTTTCGCATTTATAATAACTTGTAACCGATTTCTCATAAAGAAAACCAAAGTCTTGATTACGCTATTACGAATTTTGTGCCATTGTTCCAGGGCTAAGTTCATCTTTACACGAAATTTTAGGTTTCCCGACTTCTAGGTCCAATTTGGGCCATAAATTTTCAGTTGGTTTATGCCAGGCGATTGAGACGGTGTCAAGTGACGAGGAACGTTAAAGAGTAACCCTTCCAGGTGAAGTTCGCTCTATGCTTAAGGTCATTGTCCTGTTGAAACACGAATCATGTTCCTAAGCCAAGATATTGGAGCACTGAATTTCAAGTTACAGCGCAATATGTCAATGTATTGTACATGCTGTCATAATGCCGTCAATGAAGCACAGGTTTCCGACTCCGTCTGCTGCCATACAGCCCCAAACTACGAACTAGAACTATTCGTTATAGGGCATTACTTTTATTCACTCCTTGAACGGCGCGAGTATCTGCTGGAGAAACTTGTTTCGCCTTGCAATCCACATGAGCTCTTAATCTGCGAAAGAAGTTTAAAAGGATTTTATTTTTGGTGGAGTGAAGCCTCTTAACTTGGTTAAGAGACGTTTCAAATTCCTGCAGATCTCTTTCAAAATTAATTTCCTATCTCTAAGCAAGTCACGAATTTTTATGAAATTGCTTCACCGATTTTGCAACCATTCATAATAATATGCTTAATAAACACTTTTCCCACATGAAGCTATTTTTCGTAATAATTCCTTAGTAATCACAGGCAGAGATCCTATTTTATTCGCTAAAGATTGTGCATGCTGAAATATTTGGAATCGTGAGAAGAATCACTGCTTTGACAACGATTTAAAGTTTAGTCAAAATGTTTAATTCCCATTTTATCAAATATTTTTATTCAAGATGGAGATCTTTCACCTTAATCATCAAACCTTCATATCAATAACGTTGCATCAAACAATGGGAAATCAACAGAACACAAACGTATCTGTTTCTCCAAGGTGTTTCTGTCAAAAATCAGCATATTTATATTGATGAAATCCCTTTAGCTTGTGATATGCTCCCGTATTTTTCGATTTCTTGTTTGATGATGTTCTTTCGTTCTACCTCGCACTAGGTTAGAGGTATTTTGCTGCACTAGGTTTGAGTTGCCGCTAAATATCGCACTAGGTTAGAAGTATTTTCCTGCCTTCATATCTAAAATTTTTCGCCCCTTAGTACTCCCGCTCTGCAGCTGCACCGGTTGCCTGCAGCTCTGATGCCAGCATTACACTCATTATACTCTGCTGATAATGTTTGTCTTCTTAATTTTCGGTTAACACGTGCTTCATGAAAGTTAGTAGCCAAACGAAAAGTTGTACAATGATCCACTGCTTGATCACTGCAAATTTCAGGCAATAATACTCCGTAAAGGATGCAATTTTGCTCCCGTAAAGGTTTATTTTTAAAGTCTGATCTTTCATTTTCGAAAGTATCCACTGCCTGCAGACTCCATTTCAAACTCCATTTCAGATTTATTTTCTGTTCACGGGTTAGGTAACCCAATGGAAAGTTGTACTATGTAACTTTAGGTTGACAATTTATTTTAAACTTTCTTCTGCGACTTTACTTAGAAATTCAAGACGAGACGCTAGGTTAACGCTAAATCAATATGCAGACGTCTACCATGTCACAAAAGGCCCCCCACATCGAACATCTGCGCATGTCCATAGAAATATGAAGAGTTACACGTTCATGTTATATCTGCACTTGCGAAATAAATTCATTATAGTAGTGACTGCTATATTTTCTTTCTGTAACATTACTTTTTATTTGCCATGTATTTAAAACGCAGCTCAAACTTAAACAGCTAGGTTGAAGAGTTCGGCTGGTAGACAGATGGAATATGTGCTCGACGAAGTGTTTGTGCAGCCCAGCATGAACTACTAGATTTATTAGCAATTGGCTACTTATGTCCAGAACTATCGTAACGACTCAAGAAGTGGTTTCGAAAATTTTCAATGACGCGCATAAACTTCATTATCTATATCCAAACATATCAGGACATTTCGAGTGATAGTTTTAAGAATTTTCAATGATAATTCTTTATCTATGTCCAAAATTATCGGAATGATTCGAGAGATAGTTTCGAGTGTTTTCAATGATGCGCAGTGTACTAATTAATAATCAATTCTGGCAGATTCCGTTGGATGCTACGTTGAGATACCGTATCAGTCAGGGCCGTCGTGAGAAACGCTGATTATTCAAACACCGCTGAAATTGCAATCACTTCTTTTTTGGTAAATTCTATACTGAGCATCAGTAAAAGTAGTTATTTCAACGTTTTGGAAAAAAAATTGCTTAACGATTTCGTAGGTTTTTATCCAAAGATTCGAATAATCTCATTATGTTGGTCCTTATATTAATTGTGTGGAGAAACTAAAACGTAAACAAGTTAATCTTATTTTTAAATAAATATTATTTCGCTAATAACAGTTTCTCTGCAGTGTGCGTTGACGGGTATCATTCAATTTATAATGTCTAAAAGACTGCTCATGAATTAAAACAAACACTCAATTTTCATTTAACTAATGATTTGTAATTTACTCAAATAACATTTTTTGCAGAATTGTAAACCAATGAATATGTTTCCGATTCATTTTACTTCTAGTAAAATAAAACAGTTATAAATGAGGGAATATAAAGGAAATCAGAAGAAAATATTTGGTTCCCTACCTGAAGAAAAAACGCTCAATTGCCCAGTACAAGTTATAAATTTTTTTTATTTTCTTGGGACTTAACTTTTCTGAACACAAAACAGTAGACGTAAGATGTATTTATTCATATTTATATGGAATCATGTTAACCACACATTCATTAATTTACTTCAGAAGTTTCTTTATATTCTAAACCTGTCTCATTATTTTTGGAAACGACATAAATTTGGACTTGCGGCTCTCGAACGTTCATAAAACCTATCATGCGACTCCCATAGTCTTTGAATTTTGGCCATCTCTGGTATAGTAAGTACACTAAAAGTTTTATGTGAAGTATTAGCAATATCTTTGGCTAATTGGGGTGCACTTATCTTTGGGTTTTCCATAACCATCTCACGTTTTTGCCTTGGAAAAGATATTCGAAACCATTCCCTTCTTATCTTATTTTCTGTCGATCCTGTCTCTTCGAACTTTTTTACAGCACTTCCAACAGTAAATAAACTTATGTTCAGCTGTATTCCTATAGCAAGATAAGTTAAACCCTGATTTTTAAGATGAATAATCCTGTTTTTAACATTAATATCCAAATCCTTCGACTTCGAAGCTATTCTATCACAGGATTAGCAAAATAATGTTTTAAAACTTTTGAAGAGCACTGCAGACTTTATACTAACAGAGTTTCTTATCAGTGTAAGTAAGTAACCTCGACATAACAAAATTTGCATAGCAGTTAGAACTTTGCCAATACTTTTTTGACACGCAAATTTACGTTTTTGTTCTATGTTTTGCGTAAAAGGCATATTAAAATGAAAGTTTTATTAGATCTGTATGTTTATTACCTCCTGTTTTCATTATGTCCAGCTAAAATTGCCAAGCATTTTCTTTCTTAGCTAATGTGATCAATTATAGACAATTGCCAATACTTTTTTCACCCACTGTATCTGTGAGCATCAGTGTGTAATCCTTCACGATACAATGAAGTATTGAGGTTTCGAAGTCCTAGTTTCGTCTTATTTGCACTATTCCGGACTCATTTTCATTTACTGAATTGTTTTCAATATTTTGGTAAAGAAAACAATACCCTATTCATATAAGTATTCCTAGATACGACAATTAAATGCTAAAGATTTATACTTTCAAATTAAGAAGCTCAGTTAACATTTATCCTTCGTTTATAAAATGATAAAATAGTTAAGTTCATTAACTGCAAATCATGTGATGAAGTGAACATTCATTAGTATTTTTAGCCCAAAGGGGCAATTTGCCCAGAAGAGCTATTTCGTTTTGGCATTTTGCGTCGGCTCACTTTTCAAATTATTGCCACCAAATATTACAGCTCTCCATTATATTTAAAGAAATTAAATAGTGAAGACTCTGCATGAATGTATGCATGTTTCTCGCTCTTAGAGACATCAAATTTTGAATTACGTAGTCCTCTATTCGAATATGGGTGTCCGGAAGCCCAAATTTGGAATTTGTTTTATTAACCGTTTCATATTTTTTCAAACATTAAAGAATTTTTGATTAACAAACTCAACAATTTCAAAGCGAGCAGTGGCAACACTAAGGAAAAAAGATTATATTTTCCCCTCCAGCACGCGAGACTGTATCGGAAATTCTAAAGATATGCTCGTTTAAATATTTTGTGATACTGCTGTTGAATTGAATTTTATGATTTAAATGCGAAGAATATGATATTTAATATGTAACATACAAAATTAAAAACGCACCTTTGGGCGAAATATAAAACCTGAGGGCTTTTAGATTTGTTAGCCTAGAAGGGCTATTAATTTCGTTTTGGTATTTTGTGTTGATTCCCTTCTCAAACTCTTGTCACCAAATATTACAGCCTGTATTATATTTAAAGAAATTAAATAATGAAGAATCTGTATAAATGTATGTATGTTTCTCGCATTATGATAAAAACAACCGTACCTAAAGCCATCAAATTTTGAATAACCTAATCCTCCATCGAATGTGGGCATCTGGAAGCCTGAATTTGTTTTAGACTCATTGCCATGAAAATTTGCGCACCAAGAAAGTGTTACTTTACCAATTATTTCTTGGTGCGCAAATTTTTATGGCAATGAGTGTATTATCTATTTCATATTTTTAAGACATTAAAGAATTTTTGATTAACAAACTCAATGGTTTCAAGGCAAGGAGTGGCAACAATGTACGGGAAAAAACATTTTACCTCTAGCGCGCGAGACTGTGCATCGGAAATTCGTATACTGTGTATCGGAAGATATGCTCGTCTTAAAATTCTTTTACGATATTGCTGTTGAATTGAATTTTATGGATTAAGTGCGAAGAACATTATATTTAATGAATAAAGGTTACAAAACTTTAAAAAAAAAAGAGTCTCTTTGGGAGTAATGTAAAATCTGAAAGCTTTCAGTTTTTTATTTTTAGCCCAAGGGAGTGTTAGCTCAGAAGGGCTATTAATTTCGTTTTGCATTTTGCGTAGATTCACTGTAAATATCACTTTTCAAACTGTTGTCACCAAATATGGCTGAAACAAAACATGACTTTGCGGCCAAAATTTATGGCGAGTTCCTTAAGGTTTTCCCTAAAAACGAATTTGATCATTGGCAAATATCCAGATATTTAGATGATAATCAAATAGATTATTATATTATTACCAGTAAATTACAGAGACCAATCGAGGTCTTTTTTTTTCTGACTTCCTATTGATTGTCCTGTTGATGCGATACATGAGGAATTTGAAAAAATAGGTTATAAAATGAGAAACGTTTTTCAGATGCATAGAGTTAAATCCAAAGTAGCTGTGCCACTCTTCCATGTACAACTACAGAATTTACCTGGCATTGATAAAATTTATGATTTAACATATATCATGTGTTTCTATGTTATTGTAACTGCCTGTGAAACAAGTAGGGATGTTGTGCAGTGTCACAACTGCCAATACTTCCACCACTTACCCGATAACTGCAAATATTATCTTTAATAATTATTATTAAAGAAATTAAATAATGGAGAATTTACATAAATGTATGTATGTTTCTCGCATTGTGATAAAACAACGGTAACTACAGCCATCCAATTTTGAGTAGCGTTCGTTTCCACCCGAATATGGACATCTGGAAGCCCAAATTTGGAATTCAGAATTTGTTTTATCTATTTCATATTTTATCAAATTTTTGATTAGCAAACTCAACGATTTCAAAGCGAGCAATAGCAAACTGTACGAGAAAAAAACATTTTTATCTCCAGCACGCGAAACTGTATCGGAAATTCTAAGTATATGCTCATGAATTAAATTTTGTGGTTTAAGTGCGAAGAACATGATACTTAATAAATAAAGGTAGCACACAAAAAGTTAAAAAAACGCCCCTTTGGGTAAAATCTGAAAGCTTTCAGATTTTTTTTCCCGTTTCTTTAATTGTACTTATTGCTGAAACATAATTTGCAACAATATTGTTTTTATGTCTCGGATTTAGTACTCATCATTTTTCTCCGTTCATAAACTTTTCTGGCATCTGTAATTCTTTTACAGTTGTTATCTTAAATTATTATGATATCATTGAGAATGCTACCCTCAATGATGATATCATAATCATTTAAGATGAAAGTGTTTTTGTAGGAAACTCGAGACAGTCTATTATCTTGAGAGGAAATTCTTTTATAGATAAACAATACAGTTTTTATTTTACAGATACAGGATTAGAGCTTTGCGCCAACACTTGGTGTGAAATTACAGGCATTTAGTTGAAAATAGAAAATGGTATTTCTCAAGTCATCAGTTTGCATATGAGTTAGTTTCCGGGAAAAGCCTATGATAGGTCTAGCCATTTTCATTACAGGCAATTTTTATCGTGCAAGGTTAAATTTGAGAGCAATCACTATCAAAGTTACGAATATTAGCGCAACGTTTCAGTACTAGGGTTTATAATAATTATTTCTCTAAACCGCTCGCATTCAAGGACTTAATATTTCTGGTAGGGAGGTTATCATGAGGTAGTTGTGACACACAACTAGTTCAAGAATAAATAAAATTTAGACACTTTAATCGAAATTTATATAGCAACTAAATTCTGGAAACTTATTCAACACCGTATATTTAGATAGAGATTTTAGAATATATTCGTAGCCTATAGAGAACATAGCATTCTCTTCTTTCTGCATATTTCTTTCTCACGTTTCATCCGTTAATTTGTAGCTTTATTAGTCCAAAGGGGCTTTGTCCCTGAAGGACTATTGTTTTCGTTTTGCGATTTTGCGTCGAATCACTAAAATCGTTGTATCATTTTTCAAACTGTTGCCCCCAAATATTGCAGCTCTATGCTATATTTAAAGAAATTAAATAATGAAGAATCTGCATAAGTATATATATTTCTCCAAATGTGATAAAAACAACGGTACCTAGAGCCATCCAATTTTGAATAACGTACGTTTCCACCCGAATATAGGCATCTGGAAGCCCAAATTTAGAATTTGGAATTTTATTATCTATTTCATATTTTGCAAAACTTTAACGAATTTTTGATGAACAAACTCAAACGATTTAAGAGCGAGCAATGGCAACACTCTACGGGAAAAAAACTTATCTCCAGCTCGCGGAACTGTGTATCGGAAATTCTAAAGATAGACTCATTTTAAAATTATCTTGAGATATTGCTTTTGAACTGAATTTTAAGGTTTAAGTGTGAAGAACATGATATTTAATAAATAAAAGTAGCACAAAAATGTTAAAAAAACGCCCCTTTGGACGTAATTTAAAATCTGAAACCTTTCAGATTTTTTTTTTTTTACTTTTGTGTTGTGTAGCAGTATTTTTTTTTACTTATCTCTTGCTTATCTTTACTATCTTTAAGTCTTGCGCAATACTATGTGAAACATCAGGAGTTTAATTATTCTTAAAAATTATATTTATAATATTAACACCAGTATTATATGCTATTGTGCATTAGAGAGTACATAATATAGATTTTGCATCATTAAGTAATAGCACTTTTTTAAAAAGTATAGTCCGACATCAAAAGTGTTTGTCGTCAGTGAAAACCACAATCATTGAGGACGTTTTATACAACATCGAAAATGACTTTTCCATATTTCAAAAAGTTCAGCAAAACTTGGAATAATTCAAAATTCTCGTTTAGATTCTGAAATAAAATTAGATTTAACAGTTTATATATTTTTGGAAATTCTAACGGAAAATAGAATTATTATATATTTTTGGAAATTCTAACGGAAAATAGAATTATTATATAATTCTAAAAATTTAGAAGAAAGATCTAACTCTTGCGAATTTTTTTTAGATTTGTGGAAAATTCCGATATTCGATTTTTCTTATTCTTGTAAAATTCGCGGTAGTTCGTGTCCCGATGAAGTTAGTACTTCAGTTGCGTTTAATCTTGTTTATAGTTGCGTTTAATCTTGTTTATAACGTTATACTTGGGAAATTTCATTATATTATATGTATAGCGAATACAAAAATTTTCTTCAATCCTGAACACAGTTTTAATTAAGAAACTTAATATAAAAGTTTACGCGTTTTTTTTTTTTTTTTTCTGTTAACAGAGCAACAGTCGTAAATGTGCGCTAAAGCGCCAGACATTGTAACCTCTTTATTTCACTTTGAGTAGCTACGCCAAAGAACCTCTATGTAAAGAAGGAAAGACTCCATAGACGTCCACTTTGTCTGCAACGCCGCTACAAAGAAAAGGGAACATTCGCCAAGGGATTTGGCGACGGAATCTGTTGGCGAGAATTTCCCCTCTGTGATATGCCGGTTCTTTGGTACCTAGCCGACATTTTCCCGTTCCGCGACGTGTGTAGGAAATTGAGGAACACGGGTTAAGATGAATCGTTCTTTGACTTGTCGCAATAATTTAAACTCGGAAATGATGAAATATTAGGTGAAGTTTCACTTTCACTGGCTGTTGAACTTCCATTGTCCATATCGCTACTTGAAACAAAAGAACCTATTCTTTATTTAAACTCTTGCTAACGACTCTTGCAGTCGAACCTGTCCAAACCAACTTCGACATTCAGCTTCGAGCTTTGGCGCTTTTTGGCGACAGATATTTCACGCATGCGCAGTTGTTTCCCTTTTCGTTGGAAGGGAGCCACTTCTGCTTCTGCGAAGTTTTCCTTCTTAACAGTACATATTCTTTGGCTACACATTCATGTTATTGTCAGTAAACGATGAGATTATCCAATAACTTTCTGAGATTTTTCAGCTGTTTTGTTCAAATCCTGAATTTTTTTTTAAACAAACTGTTGCCATTAAATTCTTCATACAAGAGAAAAATATGATCCATTCTGATCATATGGTTGATCATATGATATATGGTTTTCTGTTGAAAGTAAATTCTTATTAATCACTTGCAATGGAAGGAAATCAGTTTAGAACTGAAAACTGAGCTTCGAGTAAAGCATATTCAAGCAAAATAAAATAAAAAGTGTAGTAGTCTGGAGTTTCATGTCGGGTGCAGGTGTTGGCAATCCAAATTTCATTGATGGCACAATGGAACAGCATGTCTATTTGAATGTTCTTAAGCGTAATCTTCAGCAAAGCGCCTATAAGCTTTCTTTATGGACCAACTTGTTCCAACAGGGTAACGATCACAAGCACACTGCACTCATTATCAGTCCGTGGTTGCTCTATCATATGCCAATCATTCAGCTCAATCCCCCGATTTAAATTCCATCAAAACTTTATTGAGAAAATTTTAAAATGGTTGGGAAACTCAATATGCTGAATGTAGACGAAAGGGCTTACGAAAAGGCTTCTTCCAGAAGAATGGGACAAAATTTCTTCTGAAACAACGAAAACGCTGAACTCCATGCCAGATAAGCTCAAAGTTATCAAAAACAGAATTTACCACAACGTTATAGACAGCATTTCATTCCCATTTTCAGCTCTGCGCTTTCTCTCTTGTCCTTCATTTTGATGGGTTAAAATGTTAGATATATTTTTGAAAGTTTAAATTTGAATTTAATATCTTGTAGTGATCTTTTTAATATTCTAACAGTTATATAAATAATATATGTTTTGGTAAAAATAATTTCCCAATTTTCCCAATTTTTTTTACGGAATGCAAACGTGTGCCTTCACTTATGTCCATCACTGTACATAAGAGTACGGGACATTTATTTTATTATTTATTTTATTATGGCGTAGCACTGTTAAGAAATTAACAACTAACACAGAAGGTCCCGCTTTGTTTTGGTAAATCAGGAAAGCTAGCGATACCTTAATTCAGGATGAACGACTGGTAAGAACGACTTTAATTCAAAGGCTTTGAGATTTGCTTATTTGTAATAAGGCATTCTAAACAAAAATAATTTGCATTTAATTTAAGCATAAATAAACCACTGATATGGGGAATTGCACTGATTATAAAAGCTACACAGGTATTTGTAACACGGTTCCATTTTTAATATGTTGTATCATTAATATTATTGTTTGTGAAAGAAGATGGTTTTAATCAATGAGCCATGAAGCCTTCAGTTATTTAGAAAAAGTAAGCGCTTTCTGCTTATACAAAAACAGAATACAGAAAACTTGTAATTAACCATTTTAGCACCGAACGCCAACATATCCTCCTTCGTAACACTTCCGAAAAGTGTCAACGACGATATCTCGTTGCCTATCCGATGGCGCCTTACTATTCTGAGAGAACTCAGTCTCAAAATAAATTTATAAAACGCTATAAATGGTATAATTTCATCGTAAAAGGATTAAAAAATTTATTTTTGGTTTTCTATAAAATTTTATTGACCCAAACGGGCGATTTGACCGGAAGGGCTATTAATTTCATTCTGGTATTTTATGTTGGTTTACTATAAACGGCGTTTCACTTTTCAAATTGTTGTCACCAAATATTAGAGCCCTGCATTATATTTAAACAAATCAAATAATGATTAAACTACACGAATGTACGTATGTTTTTGCCTTGTGAAAAGACAGCGGTACCTAAAGGCATCAAATTTTGAGTAACGCAGTCCTACACTCAAATATGGGCATCCGGAAGCACAAATTTGGAATTCTTTTATTATCTATTTCATATTTTGTCAGACAAAGAATTTTTGATTAGCAAACTCAATGATTTCAAAGCGAGCAATGGCAACACTGTACGAAAAAACATTTTTATCTCCAGCGCGCGAAACTATCAAAAATTCTGAAGATATGCTCTTTTTAAATTATTTTGAGATATTGCTGTTGAATTAAATTAGATGGTTCAAGTGCGAAGAACATGATATTTGATAAATAAAGGTAATACGGAAAACGTTAAAAACTCTCCTTTGGGGGTAATATAAAATCTGAAAGCTTTCAGATTTTTATTTATTATACTGAAGTTATTCATATGATTTTCAATAGATATTGAAATGCAATCAGGATTACTTTATTCTTTATTTCATAACATGCTGCTTTTTAAATTTTGTTAATATTATTCTTAGTTTGGTTTTTATGAGCTTCTTCCCAACTTTAGTAAATTCGTCTCGTCAAACTAGTTAGGAATTCTTTGCATAGGTACGATGCTTTTGCTCGGCACTCAAAGGGTAACTATCACAAGGGCGGTTTGTATTAATTATCGCAAAATGTTTTCAGGTTATTTACCACTGAAGCAGAATAACTTTGTTGAAAGGCATATAAGGAAACCTGTCGTATTTATGTACCTTGATGAAAATAACGAAACGAAAAACCCAGAGAACCAACTTGTTCAATTAATGGAATGGAACTCAGATCGAAATATCATTATTACAAATTTTATAAGAGTTAATCATTAAAATTTTAAAAGTATAATTTCGTTTTAAATGCTCGGTTCTTCACGAAATGCAGTGTTTAAACTTTATCCATTGTTTCGGAGATTTATTAAGCTTATTCTTCAGAAAATATTAGAAAAGATTAATAACGCACGTAATTGGTAATCTAATCTTACGAACCCACAAATAAAACAATGTAAATTTTACGTAAACTTTTCAAATACGTAATTAGTTTTTTCTGGAAGTAATCGAGTTTAAAGATAAAAATAAATATTTTGCTTACAATGATGATTGCATAGAGATGATTTGAGAGTTCTGTGGTAAACAAGGAAAGGTGAAATGCGATGCTTAAATACGTGAGTCGCGTACCATACCAATCGTAGTAAAATTATCGGTCTTTTATTCAGAGATGCAATTACAAGGCAGTTTTACAGATATAAAAATGTAGCTTTTTGAAGAAATTTTTGGGCATATTTTGTATTTGAAGCATACTTTTAAAACTTTCCTTTTATTTCGAAATCCCTTTCTTCAGAGTGTTAAAAGTGATTTAGTTTCTTTCATTTGGACTGTCATTTCAAGGATAGTGTTTCCCCCCATAAATACAATCGGCAATAAATTCCTATTCCTTAACTTATCTAGAGATTGCAGAGCTAAACAAATTACATTCGTCCTCGAGAATTTATGTACTTAATGCAGAGGTGAAACTCGCGTTTTTAATAATTAGTTCCTGTGACAGCAGCATAAAAGATTGCAGAAACATTAAACATCTGCCATAGACATTTAGGTTCAAATCCATTTTCTGCTTAATGGAGCTTAAACTAACAAAATCCAAATTAAATGCGGATTTGGGCTTGAGTAGTGGAACTAGAAGGAAATAGACCTTGAAATCTCAACACTCCCACCAGGACGCATTACTGAATTTTCCCTTTCATGACATAAGATTCTCTGCGTGTGAAAAGTGACACGATAATGACCTTTCACAATTTTAGAATAAGTTGCAGAAGTTAAATTTTTCACATTCTGAAAACGTATGCTTATATTGCTAATGGTCTTGTTTATGTAAAATGTATCCTTGCAGATGAAAGATAGAAGATGCATTTTTAGAGAAATGAAGAGGAGTTTAAGGATGATTACAAAGCGAAGCCTAAAAAAGTGGATATTATTTCCTGTTTTCATGATTTATAAATGCGAGGTATCATGACTTAAGCTGATGAAACACGTATATTTAATAAAATTTCTTTCAGATAAGGTTTTTATACGTAAATACATAATTATTTGAATATATTGTAAGGTTTATCCTAATTTTATTTAGTTATTTTAAGTTTAGGCATATTTTATGTCTTTCTAGTTTCAGCTTACAATTTCCTACCAGAATGTAATTTTAGAAACGCAGTTAAAGCAAATGAATAAAGAGTAGTATTTAAGTCGATGTTTCACAGACTTCAATAGAGAGCCTAAGTTTCTGACTAGTGCGCGTTCGCGTTTGCCTTTTGGCTACGTCTCTCTAAGCCATTGTTACACTCGGCCATACTTTAGGCCCTTGTTTGGCTTCGCCGACTTAAGATTTAAGAGTAAAATACTCAGAATCCTGATAGCTTCGGCTATACCTTTCAGTTAGCTTTAGTTTAGTTAATTTTAATTTAATATTCATTTAAATTCAAGCCCAAGTGGAGGCTTTGCTGTATACTCCGAGTTAGGAGTTTATTGTATCATATTTATTGTAAGAAATAAAGGGTAGTTAACCCTTTGTAAGTCTTACGTCTCTATTCACACACTTAAGCGATTATTCGCTTATTAGTGTTTGTGGGGTTCAAGGATTGAACACTGAATTAAATAAGTAAAACTCCATAATATAATTAAAATAAAATATTAGCTTTACTTTACAATAGTCTTGATTCCTGTTTGTTTCCCTTTCTTTCCTAAGAACATATTCTGTTGTAATAAATCAGCTAAATTGTATTTCAGAATTAATCCTTCTCACGTTTGTACATAGCACTAATGACGCAGGCAGTTACGAACCACTTTGGAACCGGAACAAGTAGCAGCAAACTCCACTTAGGTTGTCTTGTGACTTCTCATTTGTCTGACAATAGACAGTAACATCAAGCTGAGAAACAAAAGTTGGGTTTATCGTTGTCTTACCTTAGACACCTTATAGGTAACGGTACGAATCTACTCAATTCCGTAACAGTTTTGGAAGAGAATCCCCGGGGGAATGAAGCCAAAGGTCTCCAAAACCCATCTTCTACTAGCAACCGTCTCGAGGACTCGTGGCTTGAAACTATTTCCAGTGTTACAAGATCGTGCGGTTTTTCGTGCGGTAAATTTGCTAGTACTAAAATTTATGCGATTTTGCTACTCCATCATTTCCTTGTGCTACTTCTTGTGACTTTAATTTTTTTAATATACTTTAAAACGCTTATATGTTAAAATAACGTGTAACTAAAATTAATTTATAATTAAAAATTTATTTAGGATTAAATAGAATTTGGCATCTGAATCCTCTATTTAATCCTAACTAAGTGTCGATCACAGCGCAGATGCAAACAGTTTTCAGCGCTAGTCACTGGCGTTTTCACGTGTTTGATTGCTCTGTTTAATCTTTTGGTGATCTGTGAGTAGGCGTGCAAAATTTATGGCCAACTATAGCTGCTAGGTGAACTATGTGCAACATGAAAAAAATTCAACACCACCTTTCAAAATACTTGGCTTAAAATATCCATCTTTAAGAATTGGCTAAAGACTAAACTTTATTACTAGGTGTGCAAATGTAAACTGAAGGAACACAAAGCTTATTCAATGAAGCATAGTACTTCTGTTGTTGTTACTCATGCTCATTTGTATGACAGAGTCAGCCCAAGCCCAGGAAATTTCTCGTGTCAAGGAGCGCAAGATTACGCATGTCGTTGGCAGCAGCCTTGAGCACTTAGCAGGCGACAGTGCAATTTGGCTCAGTTCCGCCCCTAATTTTGATGGAGAGTACCCCGGGGAGGGGGACTGGTCCGAGGGTCTCCCACCCCTCTTCCTTACCATCAAACCACATGAGCACTTTCGGCTCGCCGCATATTTAGAGTGGCTTCTTTTTCTTCGGATGACATCTTCTTTCATAGTATGGAGTCTAGAAGTTCTAAACATTCTGTTCTGAAGTTTGGTTGTCGTCGAGTTGCTTCGTATTATGACCTGTATTTCCATTTTTATACGCTTATAATGCCAACCGAATCACTGACCCACTATGCACATACAATGCATTAGAAGTAACTTCAACAAGTCCTGAAACCTGTGTCGCTATTTTATTTTACTTTTCATTAAATTAACGTACACTAAAGCAAAGATGCTTGTAACATGAAACATCTGTAGACTCATCCAGTATGAGAAAAAATGAGGATTTATTAATTTGTTGCTTGATCTTTGAGCAATTCAGATGAAATGTCTTTCTTTATCAATGCCGTGCATTATATCCTGTATCAACATTGAACATAAAGTCTCAGAAGACGAACCTGATTGCATTTTCTTAGAAATTTTACTCAAATGGTTGATGAACTGTATATAGACATAGCAGGCAACAAATGAATAAAGTTTCAAATTCATTTACGCTGTTATTTTCAACTGCAATTTTTACACAACTCTAAGGTAAGATTTCTTAAGAGTTTTGCTTATGCTTTAAAGAAGTATTATAGGCGCCCAACCAGTATACTGGTTAGCGTCGCTGACTGCCGTGCCGAAAAAGAATTTGTACCCTCAATTCCTCATGTTCATATATAGTTCAGATATTTATAAAACGAAATAACGGAGGATAACAGACCAGCAAATATTGTTCTGAGTTCCACAGAATTCCTTCTGCTCAAGAAAATTAATAGAAAGATGAAGAGCTATACAACACAATTTTCTTCGAATAATTGTAAAATAAAAAATGGGCACTCGTATATGATTTTTTTTTTTGCTTTTAAATAATAGATTAAGTATCTTATGGCATGTTCTGTAATATATTTTATTTTAGTTCAAATACTAGTTGATTTATTTTAAAATAAAAACTTTTACCAGAATTATACAGATCCAACAAAATTAAATAATTCGACGAGAATAATTTATTTTTTAATTTAGATATCTTCACACCACAGTGGAATATGATTACTCTAAACCTTTTCGAGGCAACTTTTGAAAGTGACTGTATTTCTAAGGATAAAAATTAATATTAGCTCTATAAAACGATTAACTCTAGAGAAAATTTTAAGATCTGATATGATATGAGTGGTTATCTGAAATAAAATTTTGCTTGTTCTTCAATATTTCTAATACTACTTGATTTATTTGAAAATTAAATCTTTTTAGAACTGATACATACCACCCAAGCAAAAACGAATTAAGCTTTAGAAGTTAAAACATGAATGTCTGTTCATAATTTGAATAACTACCTTATTGCATCTACAAAATTCCAAGACATCATTCTTTACACTTTTATCTTCATTAAAATTTTGTAAAATAACCCATATTTAGTGAGAAAGACAATTTTTATTTAGCATATGTTAATTTTTCTCTTTACTATGCTAAAAATTCTGCTTAAGTAGGGAGAGATTAATATACACACATATATATATGAGAAGATAATTTAGTTCTTTGTAATTAATTCAATTTTATATGAGTGCTTATTTTTAATTTAAATTTTATATGAGTGAGAAAACAATTATTTTTCAGTCGTAAGTTAAAAGAGCACTGAAATGTCAATTACGTTGTAGAAGATGCCGGAAAATTTTGAAGAATTACAAATCACTTCGTAAAACAGATATATCTTTATTACTTGATTAATATATGGCATGGCACATCACAATGAGGACACCACATTTTTTATATTCCTGCTTTTATCTCACACTCTTCCTATATCTTGTTCAAATTTTCAATCGTTAATAAAATACTTTTTATTCATCCGCTAAAGTTCAAGTACTTTGTTTAAACTTGTAAAGGATGACACATGATGTTAATACAGTATTTTCACATAGTAAAGTCAATTCCTACTTATTTCTTTTTATCGGAACTGAAGATACTGTTTTTATTAAATATATTGTAAGATTTACAAATAATGACCGTTTATTAGGAATTCTCACGTGCTATAAAAATTAATTTTATAACAACTTACAAATAATAGCACATGACTGATAAATGGGATTGTAATATTTAATAAAAATAAGTGGCAACAGTAAGACAGAGTTCTCAAGATATTTGAAATATATGGAATTAAAGAATTGTAGTTTTATAGGAGTTGGATGAAGCTGATGTAATGTCCCATTTTGTGGCCACATTTCTTCCCTTATTTCTATGTTAACGCGAAGTATGTTTGAAATATAACCATTTAAATTGTCCCTTGCTTCATAAACGGAGAAAGCGAAAAGAAACTACGACACAACGCAAGCGACTATTACAGAAATAAGAACATAAGCGCTAAGAAAAGCTTCTTAAGAAAACACAGCAGGTCAAACATGTGTCTTGAGTCGTGTGAAATCATTAGATGGAATATTAATTGAAGACTTGGACTGCTCGAAACTCTCTGGAAAGGTTTCTTGCAATAATGAAGCCTTATAAGAGATGGATAGAATGAGAAGTTATAGACCACCATCAGCTTCATAAATTAGAAACGAAAAAATGCTAATAATAAATCAAATAAATCTTTTATTGACCTAAGTAGGAATTGACTTCAAAAACATTTTTTTATAATAGAAGTAGCCAAGCAAGAAACGTCTTTTATATAGCAAGCGTAGGACTGATATGAAACAATAGACTTAGATGTAATGATGTAGAAGCACTGATAGCATAGATGTAGAAGCACCATGCCAAATGCGTTAATGAACGAGTCTTAGCAAGAATAGAGGTAGAAGCAAAGTGCGGGGTTATCCATTATGGAAGCTTACCAAGAGAAAGCTTTCAGTTCTCGAAATTTTTAATTCAAGTTCCGAATTAGTTACGTCATCAGGTCATATCATACGGATTGATATAGAAATGACGTAGTTCAGCAAAAGTTACTTTTAAAATAGAAAGGAGAAATATCCAAATAAAAAATGAGGTATTAAGGGGCTTTGCTATTTTAAATTATAATTTTGATTTACATATTTTTTATTTTACATATCCTCTTTCAAAAGAGCAAAACGCATAGCTATAGAGAAGCTTTTTTAACGTAAAAGCACTAAAGTTGTAGCAAATGAAGAGGAAGGTAAATCAAACTGTTGACCAACATAATTAAATACCTTTTTTGTAAAATGTCATATGGGAATATACGATTTTTAGCTCGGGTACACCAATGAAGAAATTCATTTGTCTCAGCAAAATGTTTCCGTGTATAAAGATAAAATTAAATCTCCATTCCACAACGTGAAATGTATCTGCAAAATGGATTTATGGATCTTCAAAGTAATGTGATTAATCAAAAAAACAGATTAGATTTAGATTTTCTCTGCGTTCAACATTATGTGCCACTTTAATTATAATACTTTCGCCATCTATTCAAATCTTCGTTTGCATAAGATGCTCAATGGCAAAATGTAGAAATGGAAAGAAAAAATATTTTATCTATTGCAGTATACCTAGAGCTTAAAATTTCAATCCAAATATTTATAATAAAGTGATTTCAAGGATCAGGCCAGATATTTTTCGTCTACTTTAGTTTTAGATATAAATTAAAAGACATGTTATTGATAGATTAAACTGCTCTTCTTTTCAATAATACGAAACTGACAAAAGTCCCATGAGTTTTCAACTTTTTTTTTCGATTTAAATTAAAATTTTGTAGCTCTGATCTAGCAATTTCGGAAAAGCATATTAATCGCTGTTTAACAATAAGTAAAATATAATATTTTTTTAATAATTTAGCAGTCATAAGATGTGCGAGTACATTTAATGCTGTTACCTTGATAATAGTATACGCTAAATGCGTTTCAAAACCTTTGAAGTAATTTATTCATCTGGTAGGGAAGTTAAAAAGAGTTTGTATTGTAACTGAATTGAAAATTTATAATTTTTATCATACTGAATTTAAAATATATAGTGCTTTTATGAAAAGGAAAATTTTATAGTATTCGAAACAAATTTTAAAAAATATTTTTTTTATTAAAGAAACTTTATATTTTTCGGAAAGATTGTTCAATTTTGTGTTTAATCACTATTTTTTAAATTATTTTTAAAATGTTTGAACTAATATAAAGGATTTTATAATTACGCCGAGAAAGTATAGAATGCAAATTAAATAATTTTGGATATTGGCATGCAAAATGATAAAGAAATGTGTCTGCGTAATAATATAGAAAATATGAAAGTAACTTTCAGCATTATCGTAATGAATATCAATTTAAAAATGGAATTAGTGAAATTGGATATGCGTAACGTAACTAAAAAGGGAAATGGGTAATAAAGTAAATTTCCAGCTATGATGGACGAATGTTAAAATTATGCAATAAATAATTTAATGTAAAGTATATAGTATGCTGAGGAGGTACTGAGTCAGAAACAGAGACTTATTACCTCTGTATAATTGTTCTTCTTCCCCTCCGCATGCAAAAACTTTGTAATCTTTATTCATTTTCATATATAATTATTTTTATCTTTTTTATACATATAGGGAAGCGTGGTTTTAACTTTCTTATGCATATTGGAATGTTTCTGTCAGCTCATAACGGCCAGTTGTGCTATGTAAGGAATCGATGCCTTCATAACCAACTTTCACAGCAGTCCTTAAGAATTGATGAATTAATACATTATGTGGATTTCTCAATAGATGTATGTATGTGGAAAAATCTCTGGAGTCTTCCAGTTTTGAGTAAAAAATTGGAAAGATGAAAAAATTAATATAATAACAGGAAAAGCCATAATTTCAGTAATACTATTATAAAATTGATGTTAAAATACACTGGCGAAATAAGTTAAGAGAATTTGCATATTTTATCGAATTGCAGGAAGAGAACTGAACTGAAGAAAAAGCCACTGCTTCTAGATAAAAATTCAAATCTTGTACGGCAAATACATAAGCCTAAACGTGTGTGTAGGCGGAGCCAACAGAAAAACAGGCTTTATAAGCGCGTGGAGTGTAAGACGAATTGCGTTCGCTAGCATCCCCCCCACCTCGGCGAATTTCTTGGTGTTACCGAGCAGCAATCGGTTAAATTCACATCGGAACAGTACAAATGAGTAACCACCAACGTTTAGATGATGGAATGAGATGGCGAATTGTGAGGAGGCTATAGGCAGGCCAATCACAAGTCCAGATATGCAGAGAGTTTAACGCCCAGCGTTGTCTATAACCTATGGAAACAGTTCCAGGATACTGGATCCATCTAGAGAAAGCCCGGGCAAGTTCGTCTAAGAGCCACAACGGCCAGAGAAGATCGTTATTTGTTCATTTTAGCGAGGCGTAGATAGAGGGGCTACAGCTTCTCAGCTCTGTCGAGACCTGTATGCAGCCACAGCAGCCCGTGTAACAAAGGTGACTGTTCCCAAAAGACTGAATGAGAGAGGGTGGTTTGCCAGAAGACCGGCTGTTTGCGTCCCGCTCAAGTATACGGACAGGAGAGTCCGATTAGCACGGTGCAAGCAGCATAGTGATTGCAGTACGGAGCAATGGGCTACCGTTCTGTTCACCGACGAGTCCCTTTTTAGCCTAAACACTGATTCATATGGAGACAGCCATACCCTCCAATGTCCGCGAAATCAGCAGCGGTGGCGGTGTAATGGTCTGCGCAAGCATCATGTTGGATCGCCGCACACCTTTCCACGTCTTTGACAGAGGCTCTGTGACTGGTGTGAGGTATAGGGTATGTGGTCTTAGAGCCCTATGTTCGCCTTTTCCGGGGTGCAGTGGGCCCCTAGCTCTCCTTACAGGACTATAACGCGAGGCCACAGAGCTCTTCTGGTTAGTGAGTATTTCTCGAGAGTGAGGATATTCCCCGGATGGATTGGCCAGCCAGGTCTCCAAACCTCAACACTATAGAACACGCCTGGAACGCTTTGGGGGAGGGCAAGTGAAACTCGCAATCCCCCTTCGAGAACCATCCAGGAACTGAAAACAGCATTGCTGAATGAGTGGGACTAATTGCCACAGGCACTGATAAACTTCCTTATTTCCAGTATGACATCCCGCTGCAAGGCCTGTATGGCTGTAAGAGGAAACCATACCCCTATTAACCCATTTCATTTCTTTTGTTTTTTCTTCAACCGCTGTTTGAGACCTTCAGACTCTCATGAGTGTTACACACAAACATTTGTGTCTATTATAACTGTTGAACGTCTATTTTGTTTGTATTATATCAACCTATGTTCACACCAAATTTTATTAAAATCTGTCCAGTAGTTCTGGAGATCGTGGATCACATATGAAAATTCTCTTAATTTATTTCACCAGTGTATAAATTATAAAAAAAATCTGAAAGCTCTCAGATTTTAAATTATGTCCGAAGGGGCGTTTTTTAACATTTTGTGTGTTACCTTTATTTATTACATATCATGTTCTTCGCACTTAAAACATAAAATTCAGTTGAAGAGCAATATCGCAAAATACTTTTAAATTCAGAATATCTTTAGAATTTCTGACACACAGTCTCACGTGCTGGAGATAATTTTTTTTTTTTTTTTTGTACAACGTTGCCATGACTCGCATTGAAATCCTTGAATGTGTTAATCAAAAATTCGTTAGGTTTTACAAAATAGGAAATCGATAATAAAAGAAATTCCAAATTTCAAGTTTGGGCTTCCAGATGCCCATATTCGCAGTAGGATTACGTCAATCAAAATTGGATGGCTCTAGGTACCGTTTTTTTATCACAATGCGAGAAACATACATACATTTATGCAAATTCTTCATTATTTAATTTCATTATTTTATTTAATACAGGGCGATAATATTTGGTGGCAACAGTTCGAAAAGGGAAACGGACATTCAGAATGATTCGACGCAAAATCGCAAAACGAAAACAATAGTCCCTCAAGGACAAATCCTCTTTGGACTAAAAATTAGTTATGTTAGGAAATTTGTTGTGATTATTCAAAGTAAGTACTGAGTGCGTAAAATTTTTGATTGTGATATTGTATACAATGTTTTGAAAAGCTTTCTCTGAAGAAATATGATTATGTGGACTCTTGAACACGTAGACTTTTGGACTGAAAATTTTCATAGGACTAAAATATTATCAAAGTTTATATTTTTTAATTATTTAAACAATTTTTTGGACAAAATTTTACTATTTTTTATTTTTCAAAATTTGTATTTTTCAAATTATTTCTCTTCAGTAGCTAATTCTTTAGCGCTTAATCTCTTAAAAAGACTTCTGTCTCGAAGTTTTTTTAATCTTTGAAAGGCGAAATATTTAAGATAAAAACATGTAAACCAAAAATATAATTTAAATTAGCAGTAGTCCCTTAATGCTTGATTTTAATTTGGTATTTCCGCTCTCTATTCTATAAAAAGTAATCTTATTCCCCACTACCTCATTTTCGAGATTAATCCATGTCATAACTCTTACATAATGCTGGTGACGTAAATAGATTTAAAACTCAAACAGCCAATCATTATTTTATAGCGAGATTAATTATATATCCAGATGCATTGAGAACCGAACCTAAGTCATTCTGAACTCGGATTTCCTCCTGAATACAACTTATTTACTTTCTACGCGTCAGCCTAACTAGACTAACTGCTTGCTGTTCTTACTGCAAATTTTTAAAAAAGTAAACGTTTTGAAATCGGAATGAGTAACGTGCCAAGTTATTTATGACAGCAACATGTTTTTAAATTAAGGATGAATATTTAATCCACATCGGCTGCTCAATTTGCTTTCATTATGGATCAACATTCTGAGCAGTTAATATTTCTGCAACTTCATTACTTCCAAGTCTGCTTCATCACGTGCGTGCGTGATGAAAAAGACGTAATAATGTGGATGGCGTAGATCCATACAGAATAAAGAGTAAACTTGGCCGCCGAGTAACGTTAAATATTCCTTTTTATATTTGAATTGACATTTGTGGCCACAATTCACTTGGCACACTATTCGTGCCTATTTCCAGAATATTTACATTTTTGGAAAATATTGCGATAGGAAGAAAGCAGGGCCGCAACAAAGGTAGGAGAAAACGTACCCAGTTCTCCAATATGGAGGCTCACTTAAGAGAAGGTTTTGGTTTAGGTTTCTTATTAAGAGAAAAGTTTCAGTTCTCGAAATTGAGTTCAGGTTCCGAATTAGGTATGTCAGCGTTACGCAAGCCATGTGACAAACTGATCTAGAAATGGCGCAGTCCAGAATAGTATAGAAAGGAAATACCAAGATTAAAAAGGAGGAATTAAGAACCTACTGCTAAATTAAATTATAAAGCTCATTTATGTATTTTTATCTTACATATATGTGTAAAACTAAGGTACAATTGTCACATATATTTCAAAAATTAATGCTAAAAATTTTACAAAAGATGCAATGTGTACTGGAGTTTTGCGTGATGGTCGATTTAAATATTTTTCTTTTAACTGACGGAGCAAAGATTGTACTAATAGATAGGCCAATTCCATAAAAGCAATAGTACTAAAAGGAAAATTATTCTAAAAGTAGTAAAACAGTATTATGAACCTTGATATTAATGCTGATGATTTAATTACTCTACAAATTTTGCTTTTAAAGCCAGCTTTTATCCCGATTTTATGGTGATACGAATCTATTGGTAGCCTGTGCGCATGTATTGGGTCCTCAGACAGAAAAGAAATGAAACTCATTATCTTGATTATAATATTATTAAGGTCTACGCAATAGAAATGATTTAAAATCAAAGCAATGTTTATGTAACGGTACAAAGGAATAGAGAAAGAACAGGGCTTTTATTAGTAATCGGAAGAATCTGACGAAGTTAAATCTGCCAAGCAGAACGGAAAACTCACTGAAAGGAAATAGTGAAAATAAAGCGAAAAACGGTGAATTTAAAAATGAATTGCTAACATAAAAAAAAATTAGGACAAAGCGCTTAAAAACGCTAATAATTAAAGGTGAGGAAGAACGTAATAATGAATGTGAACAAACTGATTCTAAAATGAAACCTAAATTAACTGAATTAATTGAAAGAATAAATGGATATTTCAACGATGAATTATTAACAATACAGCTTTAAAATTTTCGTTAAAACTAAGCTACGTAATTAAAACGACTAAAAATCAAATTGGTAACTTACGAAATCAATTAAGATTGAATTTGTGATGACGCCAGAATTCATCTGAACATACGTAATTATGACACACAGAAATCATGTGCTACTTTTTGCGACTTCTAGGTTCTTCTCGTACTTTAGTTAAAAAGTATCTGACAACTGAATAATTTAAGCTGCCCATGCCACAAAGAAACTGCTTTTACAAACATCCATGCCTTCTGCTGGATTGGAACTCGAGCTCAAGGCTATAATAGCCTTATGACATGCCAACGGGCTGGCTCACCTTATTATGATAAAAAGCACAGAAGGATTATAGTTTGTTTTTCGCTTATTTGATTATGGTAAAGCACTCGAGGATTACCATCCTAAGAGGAGAGATGCCTTCATGGAGGACTTTCTAAGGGAAACTGGTTAGTAATACGTTACACATAGGGAAATCCTTGAAAACTCTCATGCAGCCAGCCCACTCTTCAGAATTCGAACCCCGAACAGAATTACCAGCGTTTAGTGACTGTACTGCTCGGCCGTTGGTAAGCTTCACAAAATGATTAAACGATGCACATACGGTGATACAGCATAGTAGAAGACACTGTGTTTGCAGTTTCAAGGATTAGGTTATTTCGATTATAGCAAAGTACATGAGTGATATCTGCCTGGGGAGAAGGATGCCAATGTGGAGTGCTTTTAAAGAATATTGGCTTATTTTTACGTTATACTTGGAAAACCGCGAAACCTTTGCCGCTAGCCCGTTCCCCGACCTAGGGCTAAAAAATATCAGAATAATTTCAATTTGTCTGTCGCGAACGCAAGCCTTACATGAATCGACAAAATTCTAGGCCCTCAGCAACGTTTGCGATTACATTTGTTATACATTCATAAAATAATGAAATGAAGAAAATTAAATGGAAAATACTTGGGGGGGAAGATAATCATTTAACACTACTAACTTACTACACCAAAACTTCCTTTTACATTACGATACTCGATATACACTGGTGTGCAAAAGTTTAGGACGAAGTCGAAAAATTAGCATATCAGCTGAACGAAGAGGCAGAGCGGACAGAAAGACCAATCAGGAGATTAAGTAAGATGATGTACGGTAGCACATGCGCAGATATGCAGGTAGACGTAATGGGGGAGTGTCTGAGAAGTATAAAGCATGTTGTCGGTGTAAGATCAATATTTCTGGCAAAGAGATTGCACGCCGTATAGCAGTTAAAATCACACCGAATTGCTGCCTCAGCGAGAAATGGCGAATAATCAATCTGTTAGATGACATCTGGATGCTTTTACCGGAGGTCGAATCATTGGGAAGTTGGAGGAAGGCCGCAGTGTGAAAAGTGTGACTGCAGAGTTTGGAATTGCTCACAGCATCGTTTCACGACATTGGAGACAATTTCAAACTACAGGAACAGTTATCCGGGGGTTTAGTAGTGGTCGTCCACGAGGAACCACACCCGCAGATGACCAGTATATTGCCTTACAGGCCAGAAGAAACAGGCGGCAGACAGCTGGAGAAATCGCTAGACACACGACACAGGCGACTGGACGACCGATATCGCGTTTTACCGTGGCCAGAAGACTGCACGGTGGTGGTCTGTTTGCACGACGCCCTGTACGGTGTGTACCTCTAACGCCTGCCCATCGGAGAAGGCGTTCTCTGTGGTGCCGGGAACACCGGAATTGGAGAGACAATGAATGGGGACGAGTACTCTTTACAGATGAGAGCAGATTTAGTCTGAGTTGCGATTCTAGACACATACACATCTGGACAGAGCGGGGAACACGCAATAACCCCTTCAACATCATCAAAAGGGACTGTTTTGGAGGTCGCGGAGTTCTCGTTCGAGCAGACATAATGCTTGGTAGCCGGACCGACCTTCATATCTCCCAAGGAGGTTCGTCACCTGGGACTGCTATTGTAACGAGGTTCTTCTTCCTTACATGCGTCTTTTTACAAGGGCTATGGGTCCTCAGTTCCTCTTCATGGACGACAACGCTCCACCTCATCGCACAGTTACTGTCGAAGAGCTGTTGGAGAGTGAAGATATTGAACACATGGATTGGTCGGCAAGGTCTCTGGATCTAAATCCCGTCAAGCATGTACGGAACTTACTAGGGAGACCCGTTGCAGCATGTAACTTATCGCCAGTAACGATTCCGAAACTGCGATTGATGCTACAAGAGGAACGAGCAGCAGTGTCTCAACAGCTCATTAACAACCACATATCCAGCATGCACAAATGTGAAACCTGCCTAGCAGTCAGGGGAGATCATATCCCCTATTAAAGACCGGATGTTTCTTGTTGGACACCCATCACAGGGATGTTTCGGCCTTCAGTCGCATTGCGCTCCATGCTACTTTTTCAATAAAGCTTCTTTTTATCCCTCTAATTTCTCTTTAAGTGTTGCTTACATTACTCATGTCCTTACGTATTGGGGATCTTACGGTATTAAATGTGTTGATTTGGAAAGCTTTTGTACAAAGTTATATTGAAAAACCGTCTAGTCCTTAATTTTTGCACACCAGTGTAATTTTTCACTTGTAATTTTACTCATGTATAACTGCCCAGACGGGAGAAGTGATTAGTGACCGACTGCCATACGAAGGACCTGGGCTGAATCCCGAAGAAGGCGTGGATGCAAATTGTGTTTTCCTTTATAGAAGGCTCACCCCGTAAGGCGCCTCCAATAAAGTGACTACTACTTCCGGCCTTAGTAGTGGCTAACACTTATAATGGTTAGTGCTCACCATTGAAAAATTTAAATGCATAAATAAAAAAAAAGAAAATCTGGAAGGTTTCAGATTTTAAACTACGTTCAAAGGGGCTTTTTTTAACATTTTGTGTATTACCTTTATTTATTAAATATCTTGTTCTTCGCTCTTAAACCATAAAATTGAGTTCAAGAGCAAATATCACAAAATAATTTTAAATTGAGCATGTCTTTAGAATTTCTGATAAACAGTCTCACGCACTGAAGTTTTTTTTTTTTTTTTTTTTCAGTACAACGTTGCCATTGCTCGCTTTGAAATCCTTAAGTTTGTTAATGAAAAATTCGTTAAAGTTTTACAAAGCATGAAATCTATAATGAAACAAATTCCAGTTTTGGGCTTCGAGATGCCCATATTCGCAGTAGGATTACGTCATTCAAAATTTGAAGGCTCTAAATACCGTTGCTTTATCCCAATGTGAGAAACATACATACATTTATGCAGATTCTCCTTTATTTAATTTCTTCAAATATAATACAGGGCAACAAAATTTGGTGGTAACAATTTGAAAAGTGAAACGGATATTCAGCGTGATTTGACGCAAAATCGCAAAACGAAAACAATAGCCCTTCAGGGACAAAGTCCCTTTGCAATAAAAATAAACGAAGTTTGTGATGGGGTGTACATCAGGAACTATGCTGTTCAAGTATCTGAAGTATGCTTATCTAAAAAAAAATAATTAATGCACAAAAAATCAAGCTGATAGTAGCTCCCAGAGAAGAATGTTTCTATCGAGAATTATCAAAACTTCGACAGATAACGCCTCGCGCTCTACTATGCATTTTATGACAAACGTCATCTAGCTGAGCCTGGATAACGTCTGCGGTAGTCCTAGGCATAAATAGTTCGATTTTCCACTTCTGGCTTATCATTAAATAGCAAAATGAGATTTTTAATCCAAAGGAGCAATTTCCTCAGAAGGGCCCAGACTATTAATTTTGTTTTGGTATCGATTCACTATAAGCGTTACTTCACTTTTCAGATTGTTGCCACCAAATATTATCTCCCTGTTTCATATTTAAAGAAATTAAATAATGAAGAAGCTGCATAAATGTAGGTATGTTTCTCACATTGTGATAAAAGAACGGTACCTAGAGCCATCAAATTTTGAATATTGAAGTTTTGCACCCGAATATGAGCATCTGGAAGCCAAATTTGAAATCTGGAGTTTGTTTTATTATCGATTTCATAATTTGTAAAACTAACGAATTTTTGATTAACAAACTCAAGGATTTCAAAGCGAGCCATGACAACGTTGTACAGAAAAAACATTTTTATCTCCAGCGCGTGAGAGTGTGTATGGTAAATTCTAAAGATGTGCTCCATTTAAAATTATTTTGCGATATTGCTCTTGAACTGAATTTATAGTTTAAGTGCGAAAAACATGATATTTAATAAATTAAGGTAACGCACAAAACTTTAAAAAAGCGCCCTTTGGACGTAATTTAAAATCTGAAAATTTATGAATTTATTTTAGCAAATGGGTAAGGATTTTTTTTTGAAAGGAAAGATTTTTACATATTTGTGACAATCTTACAATAAGTAGGTCATCAATTCACAACAAGAATATAATATTTTACATAAGGAAAAGATACATAAAATTTATCTTAAATTAATTTCATCTCTTAAATTCAAAATGAAACTGAAAAGATTTTTTAATCCATGATTTGTTACTAAAAGGCATATTTAAAAATTTCCAAAGGAGAGGAAACAAATTTTTTAAGATTTTTTGTTCCTTTTGATTTTTAAATCTCTCAGAATCCGAATAGACAAAACCGCTATCCAATGTTTATTTGAAACGGGCTAGAATCTAGGTAAACGGATTAGTGGAAAGTTTTCCAGCGAAATTTCCTTAAATATTTCTAATTCTATATATGTAAAAATAGGTACTTCTAATATCTCAATGTGAAACCGCTTCGAGAGATTAGAGTAGAAGAAAAAACTTTGAAAAAAATCATCGGGTTCCAAGTGGCTGCTCTTAGTAAAACTGACATGAAACTAAATCTTCGTAAAGTAATCAAACGCGAATTATTGGACATATGCTCTTGAAAACAGTTCTAAGAAATTAAATTCATGCAAAATAATACCTAAACTTAAAATGAAAACCGATGAAAAAGTACTATGCTAATTTGAAATATTGTTAATGTTTCTATTTTATCGAAAAATTTGTATTGTTACGAATTTCACATTTATTTGGCTATTTATTTAGAACTGTAATTAAAATTCCTTTTTATTTCCCCGTGCAACGCAGACGATTTTTGAAGAGAAAGCTACGTCGAAAAAAAATAAATAAAAATAAAAGAGCGCATGCATTTAACGCTTAATAAATAAATATCCTCTAATTACTGTTGCCATCCAGAAAAATCGAGATTGTTCTACTGATAATTAAAAAGCTTATAAAAGCCAAATTGAAACACCTCATCTCAGTTGTTGTTGCTGTTGTAGTTGTAGCTGTAAAAAGCGAACTGCTGTTTGTTTACTTAATGCTGTTATTGATTGTAGCGATTTCGCTGTGAGATAGAATTATTTTATCTGTTTTGAACTGAGTTTTTACTAAACGTTTGAGATATTGTGCGAATATCTGTGAAGAAATAGTTCAGCATTTTAATTTATTTCTTGTGGAAAGAATACATTTTTGTTAACTTTTTACGACTTGAGCATTCAATATATAACGAACCCGTACGCACATAACAGTATGGTAAAGGAAATCGTTAACCCGTTTTTTAAAATTACAAATTTCAACTCGTCGAAATGAAAGTGTCGTATAATTTCGTAAAAGAATAACTTAATATGTTAGCACATATTCCAGTACAAATTTCTTGGCTAGTTCAATGAAACTATTCACTTTAAGATCGGTGGCAATTTCGTTAACTTGTTTACGAGCAAAAGGAACTCCTTATCTGTCCGTGAATGATGCATTAATCCAGGTCAAGTTCACCTGAGAGTAAGAGCAATTCTCCGATGTAAACTGTTCTTACGGAAAAAAGTAGCATATCTTTTGTATTATGATGCAATAAGAAAGAACTGACTTGACTTTTCAAGTTCACCAATTAATGTCAACTCGAGAGCTAAACAAAAGTTAAAATACTTGCTCAATAAACATACTGCAATGACTTCTAAATAGATATAATAATAGGATGCAATCGAGGAATTCAACATGTTGATGTCGGTTGAAGAAAAGTGGCGTACTGAAATTATTTTGTAGGTAAGGCATTCTAATTTAAGGTTTAGTGTGTAATATTTGGCTACTGCTTTTCCGCAATAATTAAAGTACTTTAATTGTTGCAGTTTGTATGAAAAATATGAAGTAACAAATTACTCTTTGTTTGGGTCTGAGTAAACTATGGAAACAAAAGTAATGGTGTGTTTCCCGAGAGGAAAATAAAGAAATAATTCTATATGAAATATTGCTACCAGAATGTGACTAAATAATAAACTTAGTGACTTTGAATAATATGCTTGCATATTTTTTTTAAATTCCAAACAAAGGGAAAAGTAAATCAGGAAAGTGTTAAAGACGCATTCTTTGAAGAAAGGGAAAATAATCTTACTCAGTCCTAATGTCTGTCACAACAGTCTAAAAAAGAGCATAAGGAATATTAGTTTGTTTAGTTTAAATCGACTTTTGAAGACTAGATTAAATCGTGATGCTAAGCAAGAAATTTTATGTTAGAAGTGATGACTTCGTAGAGGACTTTCTAAAGGGCCACTTATAGTACTGAAAATGAACATGGGGGTCAACGTGGTTGTAGGAAAAAATGTCACCCAGAAAATAAGGAACGGAAAGATAGGCACCGGAAAATTAGGAAACGGAAAATAAGTCACCATTCTTTTGCAATGGGAAAAATAAGGGATATTTAGATTGGATTGGATTTTTGTAATTTTGGCACAAAACCTGTCAAGGTTATCTGCGCCAGACACATGGTAACAGTGCAGTTAGTCATTTGTAAAATCTTCTAGTATAGGTAAAAAGTGACTAAAAACCGATTAAAATCTACAATAAAAGCTAAATTATAGTCTACCATAAAAGCCAATATCTTTTAAAAACAGAAACAGATTACGATGATGAGTTTTTCCAATTAGATTTCTTAAATCCAATTCTGAACAACTGAAGTGTCTTAGTCGAAAATAATTAAAACTCTGGCATTCTACCAAGATGTGGCGTACTGTCAGATTTGCATTACAGTTTGGGCAGCAGGGATTCTCTTCTCCTTTCAGTAGATACTCGTGAGTCAGGCGACAATGGCCAATTCTTAGTCGAGTCAAGAGAACATCTTCCCTTCTATTAGCCGTACACGGCCAATATTCAATGGTGGGTTTCACATTTCTTAGCTTATTATAGACTTTGTCATCCCATTGCCTCTGCCATTTACTGAGAATTTTGCTTTTGACAAACTTTTTTATGTCTGTTAATGGAATTTGAGAATTGTACATTGTGGTCGCAGTTTTGGCTGCAATATCCGCCAACTCGTTCCCCCTAATGGCAACATGCCCAGGAATCCACGAATAAAGAATCTGGTACCCCCGATTTTTTAGAGTATTATTCAACTTCAGGATTTTGGCTACAACTGGATGAGAATGATGAGCATAATTTTCCAGAGACATTAGGGCACTCATGGAGTCCGTGTAGATAATAAACTTCATGTAATGTTGTTTTGAAAGGTAAGTCAAACCCAGATGGATTGCAGTAAGCTCGGAAGTAAGCACAGAACAAGCTGGATGTAATCGGACCCCCACTATATTTTTCTCTGTGACGAAAGCGGCACCAACATGATCCTGAGATTTTGATCCGTCTGTATATAAAGGGATGTACTTCCTATATTTGCTTCTATGTTCACAAAAAATCTGCTTGTAGATGGTTTCATTAGTTTGCGATTTACCCCAGTGTCGAAAAGTGTCCAGAGAATGGATTCTCCAATCCTCCCAAGGAGGAAATCCAAACAAGTTCTCCAGCTGTACGTTTATATCGGTCAGATTATACTCCTTTATTAAATCACTCATCCGCAAGGCGAAAGAACGGACACATGATGGTCGTGCCTGATATAAACGGGAGTATGGGTCATTAAGCAATTTCGACCGCGTAGGAGTTTCGCTTTGTGATAAGACTTTGAAGTAGTGCTTGAAACAAAGATTTTCACGTCTTAACCGCAGGGAGGTCTCGTTACTTTCCACATACAAGCTTTCCACTGGAGAAGTTCTATAGGCACCAGTGCATATCCGAAGGGCCTGGTGATGTATCGGATCAAGTTTGGCTAATACCGAAGGCCTTGCCGACCCATAAATGACTGATCCATAATCAAGTTTCGAACGAATAAGCGCTCTATATATAAGAAGCATTGAGCTTCGATCAGCACCCCAAGAAGTATTTGACAGTACTTTCAGAAGATTCATAGTTTTTAAACATTTCTTTTTTAGATAGGTAATATGGGGAAGAAAGGTAAGCTTATGGTCAAATATCATTCCTAGGAATTTTATTTCCTTTTCTACAGGAATCAGCACATCTTGCAGATATAGTTCGGGATCAGGGTGAGGAATTTTCTTTCGACAGAAGTGCACACACACAGTCTTTTGGGTGGAGAACCTAAAACCATTTTCCTGTGACCATTTAATGATTCTATTGAGAGATGTCTGCAGTTTACACTCTATATCATTCAGGTCTTCCCCGTGACAACTGACTTGCAGGTCGTCAACGTACAGCATTCCATGGACTGTTGGAGGCAGTTGTTTTAAAATAGAGTTAATTTTTATACTAAACAATGTGACACTTAATACACTGCCTTGTGGAACACCCTCTTCTTGATGGAACACGTCAGATAGTGTAGGGCCTATCTTAACATGAAACTTCCGATCCTGTAGGAAATGTTTGATGAATATCGGCATGTTTCCTCGTAAACCGTTGTTATATAGGTCACGAAGGATACCGTACCTCCATGTGGTATCATAGGCTTTCTCTATATCAAAGAATATGGATATATAGTGATTTCTTCTAACGAACGCTCTACGTATACCTGTTTCTAAGAGTAGGATGTTATCGACAGTTGCACGTCCTTTTCTAAAACCATTTTGATAAGGGGAAATACAATTATTTATCTCCAAAAAATAGACCAGACGAGTATTGACCATCTTTTCAAAGAGTTTACAAAGGCAGCTAGTTAGAGCAATGGGGCGGTAACTTGACGGATTGGTAGGGTCTTTCCCCGGTTTAACAATGGGAATGACAAAAGCTGTTCTCCAGGCATTTGGAAAGACTTGTTCCTTCCATACTCTATTAAAAAGAAAGAGGATGGCTGCCAGTGACTTAGAAGGGAGGTGTTTCAACATAGAGTAGGCAATACCATCCGGACCAGGACATGAATTTTTTGTCTGCGATAAGGCTCTTTTCAATTCAAGCACAGTAAAATCCTGATTATAAGGTTCAGTATTGGGAGATTTAAAATCAATAGATTGTTTTTCGATGCATATTTTTGCAGAAAGGAATTCAGGAGGATAGTTACTGCTGTTTGAGACGGCTGAAAACGCCTGTCCAATGGCGTTGGCAATTCCTTCTCTACTAGTTACTGCTTCACCACTTATCTTTAAGATGGAAAGTGTGTGCTCTTTGTAGATACCGGACGCTTTCCGGACTCTCTCCCATACCTTCTTACTCGAAGTAGAGGAGGTAATTGAGGATACATACGAGGTCCAGGAATTCTTCTGACTCTTCCTCCGCACCTGCCGAGCTTTTGCTTTAGCCCTTTTGAATATTATAAGATTTGAACCTGTGGGATATCGCCGAAAAATGCTCCACGCTTTCCTTTGTTTTCTAATGGCATCTTGGCATTCAGGATTCCACCAAGGCCTTGGGTATTTTGGTAGTTTTACCGACGTTTTTGGGATACATATATCAGCTGCTTGAATAATTTTATCTGTAATGATCTTCACAGCCTTGTCAATGTGCACATTCTTCACTATTTCTTCAGTGAAGAGGGCATAATGTAAAAAGGATTCCCAGTCGGCTTTGTCCAACTGAAACCGTGGTGTTCTAGGGATAGAAACACTCCCATTTCCTGTAATGCTTATAATAATAGGGAAGTGATCACTATTATATGGATAATTCTCGACATTAAAGGAACAGAAAGGCAAAAGCTGTGGAGAAACAATAGCGAGGTCAATCGAATGAAAGGTCCTTGTTGGCTGATGGAAGTAAGTACTTTCTGTGCTATTGAGGATACAGAGACAGTGGTCGTGGAGAAGCTGTTCAATTTGCTTCCCTCGTCGGTTTGTGTCTTTACTACCCCACAAGGGATTGTGTCCATTGAAATCACCGATCAGAAAAAACGGAACTGGTAGTTGAACAATTAAATTTTCCAAGTCTCCTTGATCTATGCTCTCATTGGGCGGGATGTAGATACTGCAGACAGTTGTTAGTGTCCGAATGTTCAACTGCACTGCAACCGCTTGGAGGGGGGTATCCAAGGGGAGAGCACTCGAAGGGCAATTGATTGATGTAAGTAAACAGACACCACCACTTGCGCGTTCACTGAATGTCTTATCCTTTCTTATCATTGAGTACCTGCGAAGCTTTGCAAAATTACCAGGTTTGAGGAATGTCTCTTGTATCGCTATACAGACGGGTTGATGTTTATTAATAAGCTGCTTAATACCATCAATACCCTGGTAAAAGCCTCGGCAGTTCCACGAGATGAGAGTAGCCATTAGGAATGTTTATTGCTTCGATGCTGTTTCTTTGTTTTGTGAGGCAGAACATTTCTCGGGAGATCTTTGCCTCCATCTGTTTCCATCTCAGATTCAATAAAGTCAGAAAGGATCCCTTCTATAGAGCTTCGGCTTGAGCTTCTGCTTTCTGAGCTTTTAATTTTCTTTTTTGAACTCTCTGTTTCTTGTGTTTTTATTTTTGAACTTTCTGCTGTCTGTTTGGGAGGAGGTGGCAGAGAAATTTTTTCTTTGTCATTGGTTTTTGATTCAGGTGTCTTTTTCTGTGTGCTATGCGAAGTTTGTGTACTTATTGACCGATATGATTTAGTGGCTTGAGAATAGGAGATATTTGTTCTTGGCTGACCCATGCTAAATTGTTTCTTAGCTTCAGGATAGGATATTTTATTTGTAATCTTAATATGCTGTATTTCTTTCTCTTCTTTCCATTTAGAGCAGTTGCGTGAGTAAGCCGGATGATCAGCATGACAGTTTACACATTTTGGATCAGCTACACATTCCTGACTTTCGTGACCGCTTCCAGAACAGCGAGCACACGCCAAGTTTCCTCGGCATGCTGCCTTTGCATGGCCAAACCGTTGGCACTTAAAGCAGCGCAATGGGTTCGGCACGTAGGGTCTTATGGGGCAGTTTAGGTAGCCTGCCTTAATGGTTTTCGGTAGCTCTGGAGATGAGAAAGTGAGAATAACATGTTTTGTGTTGACTAGTTGCCCGTCCCTACGGACTTTTATTCGGCGTACGCCACACACGTTTTGCTCAGCTAGTTCTTTTGAAAGTTCATCCTCAGAGACTGATATCAGGTCTGTTTCCGAAATGACACCTTTTGATGTGTTCAAAGACTTATGTGGGGATACATTGATAGAATGCTCACCCATATTGGTCATTTTTAGGAGAGAGGAAGATTGTGCATCCGATGTAGTCTCGATGAGCAGCGATCCTGAACGGAGCTTTTTTATGTGTTTTGGCTCGCCTACTGAGGCCACAATATGCTTATGGATGAAGAATGGCGATAAATTTTCCAGCTGACCAGTTATAACTAAGAACTTTGGACATTTGCTTGTGCTAACTATGGTCGAAGTGCAAATTCGCTTAGCAGCTCCAGAAGTTTTCGTTTCCATATGGTTGGAAGAAGAAGTTGAAGTTTTCATATTGTAAAGAGAGAAAGATTCGGGTCCGACCGCCCCACCCACCATGGAGCCCAACAAGGGAACACAGATTCCTGTGTTAGGGCTAGCCGGGCCTATACGCAAACTGAAGCCCCCACAGTCGGCTTTCCCGAAAGCAGGAACTTCCGAAAGCTTATCCCCTAGCCACTGACCAATAGGACTAGTGACCAGCCGATTGACACTAGCGGGGACAGCTAAGTGCCTCCCGTTTTAAGTAGAAGCAGAGGCCAAAGCAGCGTGTTGGGGACAGTACCTCGCCCCTCAACTACCAGGATCCTCCTTTCCTACCCTACGGGTCACCATGCACGGCAAACGCATAGGCGGTTTTCTCACCATGGTGAAACAGAAACCAGAATAGTAGCTGCACCACACAGTGAGCCCCATCCTCCAGTAGAGGAAACCACAAAGGGAGAGAGATAGGAAGAAAGAGAGACAAGAAGAGAGGAAAAGGAAGAAAAGGAAAGGTCACTGGAGCCTCGGGATTGTGACACCCGATCACCAAGACAGTAATCTCCTGAAGGATCTTCACCTGCTATGCTTTAGCTGGGCATTTCGGAGCGGCCTTCACGCCTAGGGTGGCCCTACCAGGAGCTATGCTCCCGACGTACTTCGCCCGCTCCGCCCAGTGACACCCCCCCCGCCACGTTGAGGCAGCATAGCAGGACTTGGGGGGATATTTAGAAATATCGCCAAGAAGGGAGATAAAAGTTTTATAACAACCATACCTGCGGAATAGGGAAATCTTCTGACGATGATTGGAAGAAGATAAGCGAGCTGCTGGCCTGTTCGATGGTAAAAATAGAGGGTTGACCAGCGGGTCATGATCATTAGTGATTGTTTCCCTCGTACCCCATGTAGTTATAGCCTTAAGCTGTGGCTCAGGGGTGAAACATTGTCGCATAACTGAGCGTTAAAAGCAGTATTATAACAAATCGTTGTAGATGAAATTTAGTGGCAGTTTGCGATAACAATATTAAAACCTGCTATCGAAATGACCTTGCTCGGCTGCAGCTAGCTCAACGTCTTACCCTTGAAACCTCCCTCAAGAGAGCCCGCTATAACCCTGCCGGTTAAATTAGAATTTGGCAGGTTTGCCCAACTCCGATTGGCGACATTATTTGAAGAGATTTTAGAGTTCCTTTTTTTTCCGTTCCTTATTTTCCGGGTGACATTTTTTCCGTTCCTTATTTTCCGGGACATTTTTTCCGTTCCTTATTTTCCGGGACATTTTTTCCGTTCCTTATTTTCCGGGACATTTTTTCCGTTCCTTATTTTCCGGGACATTTTTTCCGTTCCTTATTTTCCGGGACATTTTTTCCGTTCCTTATTTTCCGGGACATTTTTTCCGTTCCTTATTTTCCGGGGGCTTTCTTTCTGTTTCCCTTTTTTCCGGGTGACATTTTTTCCGCATACCGCCAACGTAGTCAGCCTGTTCTGCCAAATAGAGGTCGATGATTGTTGGTAGTTGATTAATGCAAAATATGTGAGAGCTAACTAAACCGCTTAAAGGGGCTTTCTAAAGGAAACCGACTTATATTTACGCTAACCATGGTGGGAAAAGTACGAGAATCTCGTACAAGCTAGCCGGTTTGCTTGGAATCGAACTCGTGACACTCCTTAACCGGTTTAAAAGTATTTACCCGGCCTTTATTTTCGCAATCCTTGGTCTAGCCATATACTACTTCCAATTACAAAAGTGTATTATATTCATTTTTAACAGCGTCAAATTTAAAGAAATTGATTTTCGACAAATAATGAAATCTAACTACATGCATAATAGCAGTTTATATAGTTAGTGTAACAATATTTAATATAAATTTATTGGGTACTAACGTAGTATCGCAAAATTTTAAGAAGTCTCCGAACTCTGGCAACCGTGTGCAACATAAACAGTTCTTTAGGTAACCATATCCGTTGTTAGTCGCATGCCGAAAATTTACAGAATCACCTTCATTGCAGCAAAAAAATCGCCAAACTGTGCCAAGGTGGTTGAGCTTGCATGCAAAAAACATTTTTTGTTGCAGCAAAAAGTTTGTATGATTTAATAGGCCGTACAAGAAAGTCAAGTGGTGTCCACATCTGATTTTTGATGAGAGAGAAGCTTAAAAGAAAAAAATACTTGTTGTACAGCAAATTAAAGGGACATCGATAGCTGCACACTTAACCAAAACTAATCGCATTGTAATGTAACAAGTTCTTCGGATCTTTTAGTTGTGATACAATTTTTAGAACCCTGTTAAGTGGAGACTGCATTATTTAGATAACGACAAAGCACGCGATAATTATCTGTATAAGACAAGTATTGCTTACATGGAGGGGCTTTCTGCAAAAACATTTTCATAGTTTACCCCGTGTGTAATTTGTATACGAAATAATTTACCTTAGACTGTCCACCACGAAGGCATCCCTTCCTTTACGCAGATAGCCCTCATGTTCTTTGCCATAATTCGACTAACCAGCCTTGATGAAGGATTTTTTAAAGGAAACTGGCTCATTTTCCTGTTACACACGCGAAAAACCACGAAACCTCGTGCAGCTAACCCGCTTGTCAGATTTGAATCAATTTCCAACAAACAAACTACTAGAGTTTAGCGATTTTACCACTCGGTGGCTTATTGTAGTGAAGAATACTACTGATATTAATTCGAGAATATTACAATGAAATAGTACGCAAGTAGACAACTGCAGTACCCAAGTAGGGCAGAGAACTACAGTAAAATATGTATGATTTTATTTCTGAATATTAAAATTCTGCATCCGCATTTAAATCCTGCTTGCTAAATAGCCCCATTTAAACAGATAAATTACGTCCAAGGGACTTTAACATTTTGTGTGTTACCTTTATTTACTAAATATCATGTTCTTCGCACTTAAATCAAAAAATTTAGTTCAAGAGCAAGATCGCAAAATAATTTTAAATGCAGCAAATCTTTAGAATTTCCAATACACAGACGCGCGCGCTGGAGATAAAAATCTTTTTTCTGTAAAACGTTGCCATTGCTCGCTTTGAAATCCTTAAGTTTATTAATCAAAAATTCGTTAAAGTTTTACAAAACATGAAATCGTTAATAATTCTAAATTTCAAATTTGGGCTTCCAGATGCCCATATTCGGTGGAAACGTTCAATATTCAAAATTTGAAAGCTCTAGGTACCATTGTTCTATCACAATGCGAGAAACATGTGTATATTTATGCAGATTCTTCATTATTTAATTTCTTTAAATATAATACAGGACGATAATATTTGGTGGCAACAATTTGAAAAGTGAAGCAACGCTTTTAGTGAATCAACGCAAAATGCGAAAACGAAATTAATAATCCTGCTGGGCAAAATGCCCAGATGAGGAAAAGAAACTAAAAGTTATAGAAATACATCGTAAAAAAGGTTTCTGAAACTATTCGAAAATATGTAACTTTTCTTCGATCTTACAAACTAAGAGTAATAGAAATGTATGGCTAAAGTCAGCATTTCATTTAAGGAAATTATTTTTACTTAATCCTTAAAATGGCTTTGGGAAGAAATTTCTCTCAAGGTTTGTTTTGATAAATTTTTAGTGACATCTTTTAAGGCGCAATATTCAAATTGCTTTGCGCATAAGAAACCATTTTTAACACTAAACAATAGAGCTTTACTACCTATGTTCAGATACAATAACCATTTTTTGTTCTAGAAAAACATCCTTGCCAAGAAATAACACATTATTTATAAAGGAAGAATTTAATTTTCCTCATTAGATAATCTCGTTTATTACATTTTGATGCACAATTAAATCATGCTTATTTTGCTCCAAATCTTTCCCTTATAGCAGGAAAAGATTATACATTCACAGCAAACGTATTCCAGAGTTTAATTGGAAATTTTAAGTTAAATTTTTTGTACATTATTTTACCTTGTTTTAAAGGTAACGTTTTGTGGATTTTTTTTATTGAATTCATTTTGAAACAATATATTTATTAGATTAAACTTAGATCTGAAAAAAAAGTCTGCCATAAAATTGATGTTCTACTAACCAATAAACAGGAACACTCTTCAGAAGCTATATGAAAGATAGCCAATTTTTTTTTTTTATCAAACTTGCTTTATGCCCTAACTTCGCAAACGTACATTATTCTAGAAATTGATTGCCAAATGTTTAAACCTCTGACCACAATAGTCAAAAATGGAGAATTTGATTTAATTAAACCATGGCCTACCAGCTACTGAGCAGCAAAATCGTTAAACACTGGTATTTCGTTGCGGGGGTTTGGATCCCATCAAAAGGGCTGGCTACATGGGCGTTTCCGTCGTTTACCCCGTGTAATGTTTATACAAGCCAATTTCCATTAGAAAGTTCTCCGCGAAGGCATCCGTCCCCTCAAACACAAAACGATCGAGTGCTTTTCCGGAATCAAACTGATGGAGGAATAGTGACTGCTACACTAAAGTGGTTCAAAATTTACAGACTCAGTAAGATGTCTCCGCGTGTATTCAGGGCAAATGGTGAACGCTCTGTTCACTGAACCCGCGATCAAAAAGTCGCTTGTCCATCTCAAGTTCGATACCCAGAGTTGAATGGCCAAACTGTTTGAATATTTTGCAATTTTCATTATCTGTAACGTGAATACGAGCTGGTTTTCCCATGACGAAAAATAATGTGATTTGCCATAATTATATTATCCAGTCTAATCAAATAGACAAGAGCTTCCAGTGACGAGTGGACAAGATCTCTAACCACTGATATATGATATGGGTTCAAATTGATATCTCTCGAGTCTTAACTTAATTAGCCAATAAATTTGAAACTTAAACTATCAGTAGTTGCTAAAACCTATTGCTAATAATTTTGAAGTTTCACTATCCAGTATATTTTTTTATAATGGAGAAAATGGGTATGTTTTAAATATATACAGTTTAAGCCTTTAGGAATGCAAATTTTATGGTCAATTGAATTATGGCAGAGCATACGATGCTTATCTAAGGTACAGATGTTTTCGTGGAAGAAAGCTGAATATTCTTGCCTTGGCATAAAAGTTAAGGATAATCTGTAAGATGCCTTACTATTGCTTTTAAATGTTATGCAGCACGTACAAGAAAAGTGCAGTTTACAGGAAAGCATGTTAAACAGAAATTTTTTAAAGGGTCATACTCGACACCATACGTAAAATTTATCATATGCATTTACAAAATTCAAAAGCTATTCGGAGAAAATGCGTAGCTAAATTATCATTGAAATTGTATATGTGTATGTGTTAGAAATATGATAAGACTCGATCTCTACTAAATATGATGCACTATTCAATTGCTGCTTTGCAACTGTTTTAAGAAATTTCAATATCTTATCAAGCAATAAATGATCTTCGTTCATAACTTGAGCCCACCAGCAGCCGACTAGTAAAGTTGCTGAACACTAGTAGTTCGATCAGAATTTCGGAATCCTGCGAATACCTGGCTGCATCGGCGTTTTTGTGGTTTTTCCCATGTGTATACAAAATTAGTTTCCCTTAAAACGTCCTCAACGTTCTTCCCTTAGGGGCAGTGTGCTTTGCCGTAATCTCAATAAACCAAACCAAACCTTTTTGATACTATTGAAAAACTTACTTTTTGGTGCTTTGGTATTATCGCAACCATCTTGGCAGAATTTGGCGATTTTTTGAAATAAAAGAATGGTAAGTTTTAATCGGAGAAAGTTATTTCCTATCATAGATGTTATGAGGTGCATAAATTTAATTTTAATTCGTTATTTTCCCAGAAAAAACTTCTAAAACTACTCACAAGTGGTATTTTCTATATGTAATTAGTGCAGTCTACCACAGTTTTATTGGCCATTTCTAACTCAAAAAAGTTAACACTCCTTAACTCTTTATTCCATTATAAATCTGACTGCTGTAGTAAATGGCAGACGACTATTCTCTATTCAGTTACTGCTTTGAATGTCGACCTGTTCGTTACTCTTTGCCCATTGCTTTTCCAAAATGGTTGTCTTGGAAAACGCATGATGAAATGCGAATCTGAACATTCCCGTTGTGGCAAAATATTGAATTTCTGCAAAAATTTCACAGAATTTTTTTCCTTTGCGGGCAAATCCGACAACTGCATACTATTTCCAAATTCGGCTGAAGATGAAAAATATCGCAGTTTGCCTTTAGAGCTTCTAATACAATCAAAGCGGCATAAACGAAAATGGTGATGCTACTTATTCAGACTCGCAGTTATCAAATATGTTATCCGAAGAATTGTTAAACGCATGGTTGCCACATTTTGGTGACTTCTACCAAGGCAGTGCGATACCAATGTTTTGTTTTATTATTCTGTAGCTAAAAAATCTGATGTATACTCCACATGACTTCCTCGTACCGAATATTAATTATACACATTTTTTTCTGAATTTCATTTCAAACTTATTGAACTGAATTAAATCTACTTCATTGATAGCGCATAAACCAAAATAGAATAAACGTACTCTTTAAAATTCATTATATTTATTTACCAAACCGACACTCTGGTGCTAAGTTCACTTAACAGGGTTACATCTCATTTTATAACTCAGAATGCACAAAATATTATATCATCTGAAGAATTATTTAATCGTTGCCACATGTTCTATTCAAATGTTGTGATAAATCTAAACGATGTACAAAAGAAATTAAACAAAAAAGAACCAGTTTTTCTTAGACGATTCAGTATTTCTCATTCAATTAAATTTTCACTTCGGGACAAGGCAAAAATACATAAAAACTTAAATTATCTATATTAAAAATTACGAAGTAAATCTTAAACACCTATTTCCTAGAATAAATTCCAGAATCGATTAAGCATGATTTAATTCGCAATAATAGAATACATGCAGATTTACTAAAAGCATAAAAACCATAACTGGAAGATAAGAACATAATTCAATCATTTTTAAAGCAAAAAAAAAAAAAATTGCGCAATTTACCAACATATAAGAATAAAAAAAACTTAGCTCACTGTGCCGAGTAACAGAGTGAGTATATATATATATACTTTTGGTGCGGCCGATTGCAATTAAAATAGGACGTCTACATGTTATAGCAGTCCTATATACAAAATTTCAACCTTCTGAGGCTATTTCTTTATACTATTTATTATAAATAAAAATTTATTGTAAAAATATAAGTTACGTAGTTGAAATTGTTCAACCACTTTTTTTTAACTATACTGTTGCTCATGTTTCAGTAGATCGAAATTTTGAATTTTATCTTTTTTCCTTCTGCATTTTTTTAAAGTTTTAAATTAAATATGAATCAATGCTTTCCGATCATTTATTGCTCATTTACTGCTTATTACAATTTCTTAAATTTCGTGTTAAAACGTTTTACTTCATTTTGCTACTGTCTTGAAAATGGTATATGTTATGAAAAGTTTTAATATTGTTGATGCCATAAAATACATAGTTATTAACATTTAAATACTTTATCGTTGTTTTCCCTGAACTTCTGTTTTAGATATTTTTGCATGTTTACAGGTTGTTTAGATATTTTTTCATGTTTACAGGATTCATTCAAATTCGCAACCATCTAATATGGCGATATGATGAGTTAGTGATTTTCTAAAACTCGCGAAAATAACCGATTTGGCGACTTTTCGAAAATGCGCCAAACTGGCCCGTAATATGCAGTTTTACCGCTTTTCTGATAGTTCTTTAAAAATAAATTTCTCTAAAATACATTAATCTGAAGAAAAGTGATTGAGCTAAAATTTTATTCCAAATTGAATACCATGGTCGAAAATATACTTGTACAGAAGGGGCATTTTGCCCAGGAAAAGATAAAATTTTAGAAAACTTTCCTCGGTAGAAATATTTGATATTTAAATTATATTGGTGAAAAACACAAACTACAGATTATTTTTCTTGATTAAGAATCAAATTTGGGGAGAATGATAACCCTTCCGCTGTTTTAACCAATAAGCCAAAAGTTGTTAGAATTTCGCTATTTATTAAAAAATGAAATAAAAATTTTAAAAATAATGATGGTCTTAAACGAAAAATAAGTTAAATGAAAACTACGTTAGATAGTTTTGAAGTACTCCAATTAAACATAACTTTCAAAAGTAATTATTTTAGTACTATTGCATACCTCGAGCACTTATTCCCACTGTTCGCTGAAAATTAAGATCTGAATCAGTACTAAAAGTATTATATACCCACTATTTGGCAGATTTAATTTTAAATTTTCTGCAATTTATTTCATCAAATAGAATAAATTTATATCAAGTTATTATAATTTTTAAAATATTAAAATTTGTAGTAAAATAATGAATTTTTTTGAATTTTTTTTTCAAAATACGAAACAATTCACTTTTATTGTAATTCTGCCCATTTTTTAACTCTTACTTAGACTATTTAGGAACTTTAATGTTAATTATTTGGTAGTTTCACGTCTCTGGTTCGTGTCTCTTAGGATATCATGCTTTGCGTAACTGCTTTTTCTAAATGCGTGAAATATTAATCTTAAAATTAGATAAGTAATCAATGTTATGAGCTAAACTGCTTTAGTAAATAAAGCGCTGGAGGTTTATTTGCTTAATTTTATTCTAATTTTAGTTAAGAGAGCTAATTATGGTCATCTGTAACTGATTATGCATTTGAAAAATATCCTTGAAGTCTATATTATTTGTATTCTTAGAGCCGATCATTTTAATTATGCAATACTATTTTCCAAACCAGAGTTTTTGACATAGCGACCCACTTCGACACGGATAGCATGTCGTTAGCTAAAGCTATTGAATGTGTTCATAGAAAGTCAAATTATCTCATTCTAGAACTTTATGGGTTGATGAAAGCTTTTTGAGGTAAAAGTTTGCAATTGGGGCTCCTTGTTTCTTGGCGATTCTGTTCTGACACCAAGATCGGCACCAATAAGACACAATTTCAAGCTGGCCGCTACACAAAACCAAAACAAGAAGTCAAAGAATTTCACAAACTCCGTGTCCATGTACACATCGACCTATTTTCACTTAAAAAAATATCAGAATTGCACAAACTAGTCATTGCACATGTACAGATTCAAGGAGTCATTGCACATCGATTTGCACAAACTAGTCATTGCACATTTCCTTGCGCACATCGATTTATTTTCAATTAAATAAATCAAGAGGCTAAAACCATGTTAAAACTCTCATTGTAACCAGAAATGAGATTTCATGACCAAAACTCAACAAAATTTTTCGCCAATCGAAAAGGCACCTAATTCTACACTAGAGCCCTTTTTGCTTTCTTGATATCATATGGGTCCTGGATCACCAGGGTGTATGGCTGACGAGAGGAAAATGTCAAAAAATTTCATGATCTGTCAGTAGAAGATACACGTCGCTTCCTCACGTCACTGGGGTTATCAAAGATGAGCAAGTTAATAACTGGTTAACTTCTTACATAGGACACTGCTTCTGCTAATGTGATATTTACAAACAGTCCAGCAAAGTTTTAACATCAGATGCTAGTACACTGAGCCAAAAAAAAGGGGGAGAAGACATTTCTACATCTCCCGTTCTACTGGGCCGATTGACGAAATTCAACTTGCGTTTTCCATGTCTCGAAAGCGCGACTAGGGATATGTATTGGATTTATATATAGCATTGTTCTAACATAGGTATTTTGACACAAAATCGGACTTTTTCTGAGATGACATGCTAATTTTGTCAGGTTTATCAACTCCAATGATGTAAGAACCACGTCTGTTTTGTTTTCTCGGTCTATGACGGTTTGCACTCCCCCCCCCCATGAAAGTGAGAATAAAAAGACACGCCATCCCCGCACTACGTCTGACACAGTGCTGTAGAAATTTGGCAGCCAAAGCGGGTGTAATTTGCTTACATTCAAAGCATGTTACCTTAACAGCGGTTTGGTAGTACTTCCACCTACAACAGTTCCACACAAATCGAAAAGCGGGGACACCCGCATAAAAGCAACATTCATTGTTGAATGGCTGATAGAAATTTGCATAGTTTAGTGGCATTTAAGCAAAAATCACATCTTAGTTATTTTTCGATAACTCGCAACAGCGATTTTGATTATGAACTTGTTTTATAAAATTATAAGCTACTGGACTACAAAAATATAGATTTTAGCAAAATGTGCATGTTATGTGTAAAGAACGGTAAATACCTTAAGGTACACTGCGAAAAAAAGAGAAAAAAGACATATCTATATCTCCCGTTCTACTGGGGCGATTGAGGAAATTCAACTTGCATTTTTCATGTTCCGAAAGCCGACTTAAAAGATGTGTACATTTATACATAGCATTGTTTTAATAGAAGTATTTTGACACAAAATCAGACTTTTTCTGAAATGAAATGCCATTTTTTTTCCATATTTCGATTCTACGACTCAAATTATGTCAAACTATCGAGTAAAAATCAAAAAAAGTAAAATTCAAGTAAAAGTCAAAAAAAAGTTTGTAAAAATCGCACGAGTACTTTTTTAAAAATTAGCTCTGAGAGTTTTAGCTCCTCAATGTTAATTGAATTTGATATTTGTTTATTGATATCGCTTTTTTATTAAACTTATTTGATTCTTCCTTTCACATTTCGAAATTTAGGCTTAATCCAAATATAATTCGCATATGTTTTATGATTTATTTTTAAAATTTATATTTCTAAATATTTTTTATAAATTTTTCGAAAAACGTTTTATTCTATCCTATTAAAAAATTTTAACATCACCTTAAAGTAGACTCGTTTCTAAACACATCTACAAAAAGTCAGAGATTTTTATTTAAAATTTCCTAATATATACGTGAATCTACAATTTGGCGCGTTTTGTAATTTGGCGTATTTAATATAAGGAATAGTAACGAAAATGTGGTTTACGCACTTCGTTAAAATTTTTGAAAGAATGAACGATGGACCTTTTTTTCTCTCTCATGCATCAATGAAAAAATGGAAAGTAAGTAGGTTACTATAAATTAAGAAATTATTCTTGGAGCAAACTGAAAAAAATACGCCAAGATAAATTCTTAAATTTTTCCGTAAGTTTTGCACCAAAAATTGCAGAATTTAATATTTAGGCATAATTTGAGTCGCAGACTGGAAATATGCAAAAATATTGGCATGTCATTTCAGAAAAAGTCCCATTTTGTGTCAAAATACCTATATTAGAACAACGCTATATACAAATTTAATACATATCCTAAGTCGCGCTTTCGAGACATGAAAAACGCAATTTTAATTTCGTCAATTGACCTAGTAAGAACGGCAGTTACAGAACTGTCTATTTTTTCCCCTTCTTTCCGCAGTGTACAAAACAGCTCCGGTATAGATATCGAAGATTGGACTCATCCTACTGAGATAAGCGTCTTGTTATTAACAGTACTCAACATGCAATTAATTTTTCATTGTAAAAAATACGGTAAGCTCAGAGGCACTAAAGAAGATGAAACTGGAAGATATTAATCTAATGGCTGGCTCACTGGAATAAAGATTCCTTAGAGATTAGTCCTTATCCAAACCTAGGGAATTTTATCACCAAATGTATTAAGAATTCGTAAAATCTTTTATACTGGACTGGCGTTTCCTCTGGAGTGAAGGGAACGCGTCCTCACTTTCACTTTTATTTTTTGAAAGTTGCATTGTGGATGCGTAGGAACACGAGGTACCGAAGGGAAGCCAAACCAAAGAACCTCTATGTAAAGAAGGAAAGGCTCCATAGACGTAATGTAAACCACTTTGTCTGCAACGCCGCTACAAAGAAAAGGGAACATTCGCCAAGGGATTTGGCGACGGAATCTGTTGGCGAGAATTTCCCCTCTGTGATGTGCCGGTTCTTTGGTACCTAGCCGACATTTTCCCCCTCCGCGACGTGTATAGGAAATTGAGGAACACGGGTTAAGATGAATCGTTCTTTGACTTGTCGCGATAATTTAAACTCGGAAATGATGAAATATTAGGTGAAGTTTCCCTTTCACTGGCTGTTTAACATCCTTTGTATATATCGCTACTTGAAACCAATGAACCTATTCTTTGTTTAAACACTTGCTAAACGTAACAGTCGAACCTGTCCAAGCCAACTTCGAAATTCAACTTCCAGCTTTGGCGCTTTTTGGCGACAGATATTTCACGCATGCGCAGTTGTTTTTCTTTTCGTTGGAAGGGAGCCACTTCTGCTTCTGCGAAGTTTTCCTTCTTAATAGTACATATTATTTGGCCAAACTTCACAAAGTAGAAGAACCCACTTACATGCACTTCTTATAAGGGTGGATAAACGAAAAATAAAGAAAATACAATAATAGTAATGAGTATTTATATAATGATTAACAATTAAGTGCAGAAAATAATAACAAGTGTACATATAATTATGAAACAAAACAAATGGCCACCCACGAAAAATTCTTTTAATCTCGTAATAAGTCGCGACCAACAGTTTGAGAACAGTTGTAACAAAGGTTAAAACTAAATAATCATTTTAACAGTTTGAAATGCTGAAGCTTAGAGGCCTATATAACCGAAACGTAAAACCTGTCGCAAGTCTTAAGACATCGCAGCTGCAGAGCACAAAACATCATTTTGTTGACACATTCTAAATAAGAAGACTAATTAGATATAACTGCTTACATTACTAAAAGATGAATATATGAATTACATTGTGAACACAGTCTTTTCCAAGTAATTCGTCGCCTAAAAATTTAATAAAACAGTCTTTGGCGTGGTAAAAAGTTGAACTAAAATTCGCGAGCAGTTAATGTTCAAAATCTTGATGGAAGGAATGTACCCAAATTCTTCAAAGAATGTCCCTTAAAAGGAAGCGCGCTTTAGAAAGTATATAAATATAGATCAGAATTTCAACAGATGTTCGTGTAAACATATCCTTTGGAAACAACTAATGCAAAAGAAAATTTAAATACTTACTGCGAATAGCCCAGACTTTAGAATTTCTTATCCCGATAATCAGACTGAAGATCGACTCATTGCAATCTGGTGTTATCTTGAGGAATTGTGATAACTTATTTAGTGCACTAACCGTGCCAGTGTTTATCAAAGGATCCATTGCCTCCCTCAGCAATTCGTCAATTTTTGACCATTTAAAGTCGTAACTGCTTTCTTTTTTCATATCTTCAAATGCCTTGTCCAATAACGAATTAAAACTCGATTTTGTCAATACGCCTACTATCACACATTGCAATATTAAGCACAATTTAAATGAAGAAGCAGCTACCATATTAAAGAAATCTTGAAAATAATTTTAAGATGATTTCTTTCCAAGTTAGCTTGCACGAGAGACTATTGGTAGGAACTGTGAGACGTAAGGCAAAAAATGGCGCAAATACCAAGCATAGGAAATGCCATCAAGTTTCACTTTAAATGTGCTACATGTTCTGCGTAATACTTCTGCGCGGCATGGCGAGAAATAGAAAATGAAACTTTTGATGTTGTTGATGATGTTACGCTAAATGACCTTTTAACAAGTAGAATATTTCTAAGATTTTTCTTTGTTTTAACATGCGTAGAGTAACAGAATAAAACTAGTTTCTAGAAATTATAAATTAGTTTATTCTGGGAAATAAGTCTTTTTCAGCAAGGTAAGCAATCTTCTCGAAAAGATGAAAAAAAAAATTCTCGAAATTGTTCATTTTAGTTCATGTTTTGGATATTGTTCGGAGAACAGCCTTGGCTACAAAAAGGGAGAAACAGCTTATTGTGGTATGGCAGACAGTCGTTGTCATTCGATGACGTACTTTCTCTAGGCAGACAGCAGTAATACTTTTCCCTTGCTAAGGGACTATCTGTAGTATTTAGCATTTATTATTGTAGTATAGTAATTAAAGGGAGAAACAGCTTAATGTGGTATGGCAGGCAATGGTTGTCATTCGATGACGTACATCCTCTAGGTAGACAGCCGTAATACTTATCCCTTGCTAAGGGATTATCTGTAGTATTTATTATTAGTATTTATTACTATAGTATTTATTATTGTAGTATTTATTCTGTAGTATTTGATTATCTGTAGTATTTACTTCCGTTGGCATGATGAAATGTCGCCTATACCCTTAAAGAAGCTAAGTTGGCGCAACCAAGGCTGTTCTCCGAACAATATCCCAAGTTTTCTCAAACTTTTCTTCACTTCCGACATCTTCTTATCTGCTGCTATGACCTTCTCATTTGAATAAAGTTTAATATACAGAGAAAAACTTGTGGTGTTTATTAAAAATAAAGAGAGACATTTTTGTATTATACTAGCAGAAGTACCCGATGCCAGTTAAGTTAGATTGAGAATAATGCATCTAACAACAGAGAGAACAATACCGCTGTAATCCTTCTCTTATAACAATGCAAAAAATAAGATTCATAGTGATACATTTTTCAGTGTGATGCGATATGAAACCCACATAAAAAATTTCCATAGAAAAATAAGCTAATTCTCCCTCATTATATCAGTAACAATGGCACATACAGTTTTTAATGATTTTCGTTTTTCTAATCAAATGGTCGTAGTAGCTCAAGTTCCATCGAATATTTCCTCTATATTCAATGTTAGTCTATTAAATGTGGCAAAGAATTGATCGTAATTCATTAGAAATCAATAACGCGAAGAATCAAACAAGACATTTTTCTTTATATGTATAGATTTCGTAACACTTACAACTTTTTGATTAGCAAATTCTACGATTTGAAAGCGAGGAGTAGCAACACTTTTCGAAATAAAGCATTTTTATCTCCAACGCGCGACACTGTTGCCACTCGGAAAGCTGAGTGCGAAAATTAGCACTTTCAGAGTTTTTAATTAATATTTCGGCTGATTAAAGTCGTACGAAGATGGGAACAGTCGAAATGGCTTCCCACGAATTTTTGGAATCGGGAATAATGTATTTAATGTTTGGCAATGCTGTTTTTATTTCATCGTAAAACTTGGAAATTTTTTATTAAGAAACTCTGGAGTTTGAAAGAGAGCAGTGGCAATAACTTTCGAAATAAACCAGATTTTCATCTCCAGCTTGCGAGACTGTTGCCACTGAAAAAAATGAGAGCGAAAATTACGGTTTTTCCAAGTTTTTAATTAATATCTCTGATTTTAGCCAATTTTTTTTGGAAAAAAGTGAACTTCGACCTTTTCCAGGACCCAGAAAAGAATCGTAGAAAGTTTGGTGACGATAGCTATAGTAGTGACTGTGTTATTAGAAGACAAACAAACCGTCTTTCTTCTTTATATGTATAGATTATATGTATATAACCAAAAACCAAAATTTAAAAATTAGTAAACAGCCTAGAGATATTTGAATTTTTAATGCAATGGCATGAAAAGTAGAATTTTGTCTTATGTTAGTAAACACTATAGTTATTTAGTTATTCGCTTAAGAGCAATTAAGCTTTAGAATTTAATTTAAAATAAAATTTTCAAATCCTTCTTATACACTCTCAACGTAATCAACTTCTACTCTAAGAAGCCCTGCTGATTGCAATTACAATAGAATTCTATGGACTGCTGGTTCCCCAAAACATGGAAATTTCATATTTTATTGGCTTGATAACGAAATTGTTTAGCAACGCTGACCCTAGTATGAAACGAAAAAATTCTTTCATTATGTTCTAACTTTTAGACTAAAAAAGGGGATTTGTTGAATGTATAATAACACTTATCAAAATATACCCGACGCGATTACTTGTCACAACTGTCATCCCATGAAAGAACGGTATAAATTTCCCCTTTTTCTGAGAGTATATCAAATCGTGATAATTCTTTACGACTACGTAAAATACATTCTTATACCTCTTGATGAAATTTAGAAAGCAAGAATATGGTTATTTAAACGTTTTCATATGGAAATTTTACCTATGAAATTTGCAAAAACCTTCTCATGTACCCTATTTCACATGTACCAAAGTATTTTAAACAACTATTAATATTTTTAATTTAAATAAAAACGGATATTGTATAAATTCAGATAAACTTTTTCAGAACGAAAAAACTTTAAATTTTTAATAATTTGTAAGTGATAGTTTTCAATTAAAATATTAGATTGAATGAGAATTTTTTAGACTTCATTTTAATTTTTTGTTAATAAGGGTATTAAGAAGTAAAAAAATATTCTTAGTGTCACTGCAAGAAAACTACTTTACAGGATCGAAGCATCGTTAGACCAAAGGGAGCGGATATTCTAAAGATACGCTCGTTTTAAAATTATTTTGCGATATTGCTGCTGAACTGAATTTTATGGTTTAACTGCGAAGAACATGATATTTAATAAATAAAAGTAACACACAAAGGAGTAAAAAAAACGTCCCTGTGGGCGTAATGTAAAATCTGAAAGCTTTAAGATTTTTATATTTTATTTGGTGTTTCTTTTTAATGCTCGTTTGTAAAAAATGAAACTACACCACGCTGAGATAACTGTAATCCTTTTATTTCTGCTAGAAGATTCTTGGTTACACAGGGGGAGTTTCTTCCTTAGATTTTACGATCCTCGTAACAGCTACTTACCACAGAACTGTGGGTCACTCATTGTTCAAAACAGGTGGTATCCTTTTTGGCCTACCGCTCATTTCTCCTTCACTGCAAGCTTTGCCCACCACACACACACACACGTCCAATTCGTTCTAATTCTACTTCGCTTCTCCAGTAAGAGGCAATTGGCTGGTGAAGGCCTTTACCAATATACATTTGCCGAGCCCACCCAGGGGCAAGTCCTAAAAAAAAAGAACGAATATTAATCCAGTGCGATTGCCGAAACAAGTGTCAATCGAAACAATCGCCGCCCAATGCTGCTTTGCAACTGCGTATAATAGGAGCTCTTCTGACGTCACTGCTTGTGAAGCTACAGTATTCTTAACAAATTTTCAATAAACAATCTAAAACGAAAGTATCTACATCATTAATATCAATTGTCATTAAATTACAGCAAATCTTTTTTTGCATATTAATTCACGAATTTGCGTAAAATTCAAAATCAAATTATTCATCGCTGAAACGAGGGATAAAATTTTGTCGCTTATTGTGTTACGTTTCTTAAAGCTCAGTATCGAAGATATAAACGTTTTCTGAACTTTCCCAACAGCATTCCGGAAACTGAAAAATGGTGCCAGAAATGGAAGATAAAAATCAACTCAGAAAAGTCCCAAATTTTATTCAGAAAGTATAAAATTCAAGATAAACTGAACTGTAAAGCGATTTTCTTCGGAAACAAGTCCCACTGATACATTCGGCTTACTTACGGAGTTTTATTCAACAGATCATTTATCTGGTCCACGCGCATTAAAAGTGTAAGTAGAAAGTCATATACTAATATCATTCACAAACTTTCCCACTACTTTCAACTGACTCAGAACTCAATCTTGCCCGGGAGTTAGGTCTTTATAAAGCTATCATCCGTCCGATCTTTACTTACGCGTCACTAGTCTGGGCAAGTGCGAAGGAAAATGAACAGAAGAATTTGCAAGTCCTGCAAATCAAGTTTCTGCGGATTATCACTATTGCCCCTTACTTTTCACAAAATGAAAATTTTCACCATGATTTGTAGCTGACACGATAAAGCAATAGCCGGACAAGCTTAATATGAAATTCTGTAACAAGGCAGCAGCCAATATTACTACAAATTTCGCTGCATTTCTAAATCATGCAATCTTAGTGTACGATTTTTTTCAATCGTCCATATGCTGCGTATCTTCTACGGTAAGAAGGATTTGTAACCTGATATACTATTTCATCCCTTACCTACGCACAGCCTAACTGCCTGTTAAGCTTCATGACGCAAATTCTTAAATACTGTATATTTTCCTTTCTTGTGTAGATTGATCATCGTGACCTGGAAGCTGACATTACTCTCTAAGCTGGGAACACTTATTTTCTCCTCAGCCTACCTGAATTTTCTCCAAGTGCTATAGTTGGCACCAGACGCGTGGCGACTCTGGGTGTTACAGAGGCAAAGCGCCTCTTGTTTGCACCATCCAAGGCCTCCTATGACGGGCACATTCATGTACCATTTATTCTAAGGTTCCGTAAAGAACTCTGAAATTGCTCTGGGAAGTATTGCTTAGGCAGTAGAGCCCCAGAATAAAGCTACAGTATCGCAGCATAGCTTTCTTAGGTGCATAGGCAATTCGTAAATTGGCAAGAATAATTAAACAAAGTGGCAGTCATGTTATTTTGTCTTCTGAGTATTTTATACTGTTGGTGCCTTTTGATTCGATGAAAAAATCCACAGAAGAATGTTTCGGATATGCTTCTTTTCAACTAAAAGAACTTGTAGTTCTTTCAAAAAAACTTCTAATTAGCATTTAGAAACGTCTAACTTTTGTGTATGAAAAACTAACTACAATAGAATTTATAACAATGATTCTGCAGTAATGTAAATTAAGTGTAGAGCTAAAAAGGACAATTAAACTGGTTGAACTCCAAAACTGGTTATAATGCACATTTTAACTTCTTTCTTTTGTAGTGCCATCTGTAAAGTATGTGTGTTCAGATATTCTCTAACTATTTAATGGTCTCAAATGGAGAGAAAAAATAGCTGAAATTCCACACTTCGCTATTATTATTGTTATCTTAATATCTATATTGTTATCCAATATTGTTATCTTAATATAATATTATTGTTATCTTAAGATATTATTGTTATCTTAATATCTTAATAATATATAATTTCAACAAAATGTTTCGTTGAAATATTATCAAATAAGCCTGCATTTTCTTTTATGGAAACCTTTATTACGAAAAAGCCTCCAAAAGTGAGCGCTTTTGCTTTATTAACGCCACGAATCTGATAACTCATTTAATTATAAACTTAAATTATCTGAAATTATGTTATGCATTCATTTAGATTGTAGAGACATTAGGTATTTTTTGGAAGCAAGAGAGATGAAAAATGAGGAATGCTCTCGCCGGGACTCGAACAACGGACCTCTCGAATACGCGCCGAGTGTGCTGACCACTACACCAAGAAGGCATGCAAAGAAGGCAGGAGAAATACCTTATATACCCCCCCTTTCAAAGGGCGTCTGGGGATTAGGGGATCCAATTGCCAAATCCTGGTGGTGGAGAATCATCATCCACTACCTTTTTTAGTTCGGGTGCCAATTGTAGAGACATTAGGTATTTTTTTAAAACAGGAGAAATGAAAAATGAGCAATGCCCTCTCCGGGACTCTCGAACCACGGACCTCTCGAATACGCGCCGAGCGTGCTGACCATTACACCAAGAAGGCAAGTGAAGAAGAGGTGAGAAATACCTTATAAGATGAACTTGTAAGGTTTCTAAATGTTTCCCAGTCTAGAGACTCCATCAGAGGCCGAGTGAACAAGACCGCTGAATATTGGTAGTTCAAAACTAGGCGAACAGGCTGGCTGCGTGGTTGGTTTTCGTGAATTTTCCTATGTCTAACATGATTACGTGGGATTTTCCCTTTGAAAATCCTCCACAAAGTCATCCTTCCCGTTAGGCAGATTCCTCTCGTCTGTTTTGCCTTTTTCAAATAAACTAACTTAACCTTCCATTGTAAGACAGATTTTGTTTTTCAAAATTCTTTAAAGCTAGAGTTCCACTAGAAATGATGAAGGATTCCTACGAAAGAGTGATAAATATGTTAATCATACTTAAACGTATGGCTAAGTTACTGTCATATTTATACATGTTATCCCTATGGGGTTGATAATACTTCAAGGGCTCTGCAAGGGTAAAATATTTAGAAACAATGTTGCAAGATATAAAACTCATACACAAATAAATGTAAATATAAAACTGTTTAAATTAAATTGAGTGCCTGTGAATTTACTTCAGTCAAAATATATAATTCAATATTCTTTACAATTTTTTTTTTTTTTTGCATTCTGATTTAGAGAATTTTGTTTTTCAGAAAATGTGAATCCAATAGTAGCTGAACTGTTACGAAAAGTAGGAGTTGCTATTGATAAATTTAATCATAGCTGGTTTAAAATTTTATTTTCGTAAATTTTTGTCGTTGTGCTTTCCATAAAAGTTATTAAGTTTATCGTTAACAGATTCTACAGGAATTAAATCTCAAGAAGGATAGTTTTAGTACGCTTTCTTGCAACCAATTCCTTATCTGCCAGGCTCCACCTATAGTCGAGCGGTTAAGACCGCTGAATACTTGGTGTATGGCATTAGTTCAGTCTCAGGCGAGAGACTAATTAAATGCGCATGCGTATGAAGTGAATCGAGCCAGTTTTTCTTCAGAAAATCTTCTATGAAGATTGCTTTATATGATTACGGCACAGCAAGCGAGAGCAAACTGTGTAAGGGAAGGGATGACTTTGTGAAGGACTTCCTAAGAGAAACGTTATAAATCCACGTTATAAATGGATAAACCAAGAAAACCTCCGTTCAGGTAGTCCTTTTGCCAGAATTCGAACTCGGGTTCTGAGCTACAAGTGTTCAGCGACTTTACTACTTGATCACTGGTGAGTATTCCATAAAGGCATCTCTACCCTTTGAGCAGATAGCCTTCGTGTGTTTTGCCGCGTTCAGATAACCCAACCTAACCTCTTTCCTCTACAAGATTAAGAGCTTTCTCATTTTTTCGTACTTTGAGTTTAGAAAAGAACTTGCATTTCTAAAAGATTGCCATTATATATTAAGATGTTTTCTTGAGTAAATATAACGCTTGCCTCCACCTAAAAAAATATCTTATCTGAGTTCAATGAAACGAAAGATAACATTAATACTTTTATTTCTAAAAATTAGTTATTGACTTTTGGCAGCAGAAATTTGTGTCAAGACTTTTCTTAACCTGCTTCAAGAAGAAATAGGGTCTACTTCATGTTCTAATTATATAAAACCATTATAATTAGATTGCCCTTGACTTATATTTAGATAAAAGGCTAAAATGTTAATCTACAGAAAGCAAATACATTCAGGAGACTGATATCATTGCAAAAATTTAATATTAGTTATACATCACTTGCATTTCAGTAAATGATGTCAAGATGACATGTGCCATGATTGGGATATTAAAAAAGAGCTATGCATCCAGTACGCCCAGTTTTGCATTTCGTGTCAAGGTGCATCTTCTGTGTTAAAAATTTTTTTTTTCATTGAAGTTACTAAGATTTCTAGGTAAAAGTTCAAACTGATAGTTTCACGTTTAACGTTAGTATGTGATAAAAAACTTCTGAGTTATTTTTAAAAAGATATTTTTCTTTAATGGAATATCAAAAATAAAATTAAATTAAAACTACCCGATTATCAGAATTAACATTTATTTCTGTATCATCTCTGTATTAACATTTATCTATCTAAATTAACTCTGCTTATCATGTACCAATAATTTGTGTATTTAACATTCAACTTTGTTTACAGTTCTGTTATGTTTCTTTATGGTCAGTTTTTCGAAGCCTTTAACGCATGTTTTCTACATGTAAACGTCAAAGGGTAAGTTATTTTGCAAACAATTTGGCAACAGTAATGATATTCTTAGGATTTGTAGCTTGAGTTTGGGTTTGGAATTTTTTCAGTGTTACTTGTTTTCGTTTATTCATTTATTTTTATTTCCTCAACTTTAAGGCAAGATTAAAATAAAGCCCGATTTAGAAATCTCCGAAATGCTTTACAAAAGTATGAAGCATACTATTGCGCAAGATTCGCACATGCGTTGGCTAAATCGAAGAGAAGGAAAAGAAAGTCTGAAAGAAAAAAAGGAAACCGTCCATGATAAGAATTTAAGGCCCATTAACGTTTGATTGAGTCTTCTAACTCGATTGTGTCCTCTACACACGTGTACCTTCATCAGAGAAAAAGAAAGAAAACTGTAACATAAACGTAGCTTTTATTTTCGTACTTTAAAAATTTTCTCAATCTAATGATAATGTCTTATATTTCTAAATATACTAATTTTAATTTGGAGTTCATGTATAACTCTGCAAATGTATTAATGCAGTTCTTTTTCACGTTTCGTTTTATTATTGTCAAAGTGTAATGTTTTTATATTTTTAAGGCAGAGAAATTTAAGATTGAGGATTTGTAATCATTCCTCAAGTTCATTGGTTGTCTTTCGAACTTGAGCTCTCATAGACGGTAAACTAATGATCAATCTGATTAAATTACAAAGTTCCATATTGTCAGAAATAAATTTATTATTTATTGCAGGGATTTGATTCCATTTACACTTTTTCATTCAGTTAACAAAAATTTGTAAACTTTATCGCGTTGTTGAGACTCAAACGAAAATGTGATTGTAGCTCAGTTCCCTATGCAGAGTACCAGAACAATCCTTTCATTCTAGGTGTTCGTTAAATTATCAGAAGAACGCTTAAAATATAGAAAACAAATAAAAAATGACACATTTAGAAACCTCTTTTTTAATTTACAGTGTTACAAGAAAAACTTTAATAAGAGGTTCTAACAACCTTGAATATCAGATTGGTTTGCAGAAGAATGCAGTTGATTCTGTGCATTAAAAATGCAAATTGTTAGTTAAACTTAGTTGCTACATATTCATAAGTAATAAAAATATTTTTAAATATGAAGCTCTGGGTCGTCAAAGGCAAACTTTCTGGCAAAATTTATCAACATTTTGAAATCACAGAAAATCCTCGAAATTGCTCCTCATCGCCAAGCATGTATATGTTTTCCAGCATTAATTTAAGTCAAATTTGGAATTAAAAAACATTATTATGTATTTTTAAATGAACAGACGAGCAAAATCGCTTGCAGTTTTTAGCACCAGAGGGGTTATCAGCTTCGATCCTCACTTTGTGTCACTTTTTAAATCAAAAACTGATCACACATATATATATATATATATACCCCTTTGCTATAGATTCGATATTATTTTTAATTTCTGTAAATATTTAAATTCTATCAATGATGCTTATGGCGCTTGCAATTTATTTTATAACTGCCACTACGCAAGGACGCTCAGAGCACTGAAATATATAAAAATATCTAATTGTCAAATGTTTGCTTTTTGGACGATAAGTGTATCATATAACACTTATAATTCGTAAAAGCTTACAACGTGAACGCATATAATGTTTAAATCAATTTTTAGACCAATCATTTTTGCAGTGTATCACTTTTCAAATAACATTCATAATTTATTCTCACCTTCGCGTCGTATACATCTGTGATGTATAAGTTTTCAAATAACGCTTATAATTCAAATAACACTGCTAACTTAGACTAACTTTTGCTATATATCACTTTTCAAATAACTCATGGACGCTTATAACACTAAAAAATATTATGTTCCTGAGTGCTTCTCTTCGAATGATCTATCGTTTATAACTCTTTTATGTAATGTATATATCCTAAATATATTGCTCACGCAGTAAGCGCAGATCTTAGAAACATCCTGAAATATCCCTCAACCTCCTAAACACGTCCCTCGAAGTAATGCTACCTTTCAAATATTCCTTAATGAGACATCCTAATGTATCCTCAGCACATAATCATTAGTTCCTACGAGATGTTGTCAAGATCTGAAATCCAATTTACTGCACCCTCAGGACATCCTGAAATATCCCCTTAAGCTCCTAAGCACAACCTTCCTAGTGCCTAATGGGACATCCCAGTGTATCCTTATGGCATCCTCGCTAGGTCCCATCGACATTAGATGGATTTTATTGGAATCCGAAGTCCAACATACTATATTCTTAGAACATCCCGGATTATTCTTCTAAGCGCCTAAACATGTGTTCCCCTGTGCTTTATGTGACATCCTAATGTATCCTCAGGACATCCTTGCCATCTTTCACAGTAGGATATCTGAGAATTAAGAAACTCAGAAAATCCTAAGTATGTTCTGGGATATTGCGACTTAAACAGAAAATTTTAGAGATATTTTGTATTATGGGGGTAATGCAATAACTCAGATATATTCTGAAAAGTTGATCTATATCGTGATCAATGTGTAGCTGGCAAAGAACACGCATTTTTTCCTAACGTATTTTAGATTTTATTCTAAGCTTAAAAGTATTTAAAAAGATCTGAATTTACAAATTATATGAAATTAAATAATATAAGTATTAAAAAATTGCTGCAATTTTCAATCCATCGTCACTTATTCAAAAGCACATTGCATTAATGCTAAGCATTAATGATAAAAGAGAAACTGTTTCTCAACTCAAGGAATGAAATTTCAAATAATTTATTTTTAACTTGGAAATAAAGAACATTATGCTTCTAAATATTATACATTCTTCAAAAATGTATTGTTAATGTCGATACTTTGAATTGAAAGATTCCCGCTCTGAGAAAGACGTTTAGAAATGTGGTCATCCCTAAAATATTATATGGAATTGGAGCATGGGGCTGCCGGGCAGAGGAGGTACTTGGGATTATAATAAACTGGACACCCAGCAGCGAGGCGGGATTTTTGCCATTATAAGAGCCTTCAGAACGGTTCCTACTCAAGTCGCCCGCGTCCTTGCGGTTGTTCCGCCCCTCTCGATTTTGTACAAATTATACTACAAAAAGTTTCTATTAGTTAATAAAATTGTTATAGCTACTGAAATTGGGCAAAACATACTCACAAGTATGGCCTTTCAGCAAGAGAATGAGGATATTATTCACCCCATCACACGATTTGGATTATTTTATGATCTTGATTTTCCTTCTAGTGGCGAAATAGACGTTTTTACAGTTGGTTCTGGAATTGATGGGGGAGTGGGTAACTCTGTGGTAATTTATTTTCATGAAGTGGATACAGACAGTGTGAGAATTAAATCAGTGAATTCGGTTTATCAAGCAGAACTATGCGCATTAAGAGAGGCTTTGAATTGGGTTAATAAAAAATTAACAGTTCGATATTTTATAAATATTTATACTTATGCCCTTTCTGTGCTACAGGCACTGCCACAACCAGATCATAAAAATCGACTAATTAATGAAATAAAAGACTTGCTTAAAGAGACTAGAAAAAACATATTGTTAAATTACACTGTGTGAAAGCACACAATGGAATTGTCGTAAATAAGAGAGCGGGCACCCTTGCTAATATGGCAGCACTTGGGGATGGAAACGATAATTTTGATATCCAAGATTCAAGAAAAAAGACCGTAGCTGAAATGGAAAACTGAATGTATGCAGAATGGAATATTTGCAGGGAGTAGTGTATAAAGAAAAAAGATTTAATGAAAAATATAAAATGAAACAAGAAGATGGGTTTTTTAAATAACGTTGATGTAAATATAATGTTGATATAATATACTGACTAATCATGGGCGTTTTCTGGCTTATTTGAATCGCATATAGAATGTTGATAAACGATTAATATGTGATAAGTTTGGGGACAACAGGCACTTCGTCAATGAATGTGCGCTTACCCGGAGTGCAAGAGAAAAATATAGAAAGAATTTTAAGGAAGATTTTTCAATGGAACTATTCAAATTTGAAAGATTTTGCAGAGATAATAATGAAGATTATAAATATGAATAAAGAATTGGAATTCGGCACTGAGATTTTGGACTTTATATGTTCTTTCTTTTATACGTTTTTTCCTAGTCAGTCCCACTTTTTGGTCATATGGCCGGCTTGTGCCGGCTTGGAAGATCGGAGTTGTGCCGTTATGATGATGGTGATCGCTTCCCTTAGGCAGATAGTCTCAGTGTGCTTTGCCATAATCAACTAAACCAAGCACCACAGACATAATGATTAATATTTGTAAAGCTGTGTTAATAGCAAAACGTTGCAAAGGCACCGTGTCTTCACGGAATGCTTAAAGAGCAGCTGAAGCGAGGCTACGATTTTATCTTTGTTTGCATTTAGAGTTAACATAAGTCTATGCGAACTCATGTAGTATTCTGAAACATATCCGGTAGTTTTATATGTGTTTTAAAGCTCTGTTTACACTTTTATGCCCCCATATTGCTCTCATAGCGTTATGGATCTTCTGTGACTAAATTAGGACCACCTTCACCAATTGCACCTTTTCGAGGAATCATAACATAGACTGATCATTCTTTAATACAGCTTATGGGACTACGCCAGAAAGCAAAGCAGTTTTTTTATAAGGTATTTTGTCCCTCCTTCCAGCATGCTTCGTGGTGTAACGGTAACACTCTTGGTGAGTGTTCGAGAGTCCAAGTTCTAGGAAGTGCATTGCTCGTTTTCCATGTACTCCTGCTTCAAAATGACCTAATGTTCTACAGTGCGCCCGAACTAAAAGCTGGTGGCCGATAATTCGTCACCATCAGGATTTGACGATTGGTTCCCCACTCCTCCCTTTAAAAGGGGAGTATATAAGGTATTTTCTCTCTGTTTCGAGCAAGTCATCTTGGTGTGACGGTAGCACACTCGGTGCGTATTCCAGAGGTCCAGGTTCGAGTCGCCTAGAAGGCATTATTTATTTTTCATCTACTCCTGCTTCAAAATAACCTAGTGACTGTACAAAGTATGTGTTATTAAACTTGGTTACCTCTTAAATCATACTTTATTTAACCCTCTTGGAATTGAAATCTAGCTCTCTAAGGAAGATAAATAAGAGGCAGCGACCTCTAAGCTTAAATGCAACCAATTAATAAATAACATATAAAAATCAGCTTGAGCGATACGAGAGCGTTTCATCAGCTTTCCTAGTGCAGTACTCTCCTTCTAAACTACGTATTTCCTTGCCCTTTAAATCCTACCTAATTTACATTCTGGAGAGGCTGCTGGGAGAAAATGGAGTTGCAGAGAAGAATTTGCATAAAAATAATGTGTTCATTAAAATAAACTTCACAATTTTAATTAATTTTGAATGATACAGGCTTGTGATTACAAATCACGCGGGCATTAAGTTGCGCTTAATATATCCTAATGTAGGAAATGCCGAATACGTTACATCCTTAAAAACTCATGAAAGTAGAAACGTAGATGAAATGTTGCTCTGTTTCCATTATATTTCATGTTACATTAGATATTCCACTTTGCTTTCTAGCCCTCCCTTTTAGAAAATTTATGAGGATTTAATGCATCAGAAGAAAAAGATATTAACTTTAAATTACAGAAATATAGTCAAAGTGAGTTGTAAAATTGATTACATTTGTGTCACACACTGTAGACTCACCAAAGAATATAAAAAATGAAAATGCACAGAATGCTCTTGTTCATATTGTCGTTTATGTTACACAGACTAATACAGAATAATAATATTTATTTAATAACTCAGTTCATTACCAGCCATGATATTATTGCCTTCAGCTTCAAAACCCATGGCGTACAACTAACAACAGCTACGTAGATACTGTTATGAAACAGTCACATTTACAGTACGTACTGTTACATTTACAGTACAATTATAATACAGTCAATTATATATTAATACAGATGACAGAACTAAACCCCTATTTTTATAGAAGAATAGCTATAAAAACTTGGCTTAGCAAGCAACTCTATATGGTTATTAAAACTCAAGTAACAAAAAAAAAAGGCTAGAAGAAAATGTGTAAATATTAACATCGGTTTTTCATCTGAAGAAATTAATTTTCAATTTCAGTATTACTACACTCGTGTGCAAAATTAAAAGAATTTGCAAATTATTCCTATTTTTGCAAAAATTATATCAAAGGTACTAATTATGCCGCCGAAGAATTATGCAAATATTTAGAGTCGAATACATAAGTGTACACGTGCGTGTCTGCAAAGCCGGGATTTTGGCGGGGATATGAGCGCACGAAGGATTTTCGGCGATTTTGGTGCTCGTAATCCATCAAGACATTAGCCAAGTTTCTCGCAAGAGTTGAGTAACTTTTATAAGGTAGCAGGTAAAATGAATAGCCAAAAACATGTGGAAGACAGAATAAGATGGCGAATTGTCGGTAGATTGGAGGTAGCCCAATCAGAAGGAGAGGTGGCTACAGAGCTCGATGTAACACCCAGTGTCGTCTGCCAATTTGTAGAAACAATTTCAGGACACTTGTTCCATATCGAGAAGACCTAGACAAGGTCGACCAAGATCCACAACAATGAATGAAGATCCTTATTTGCCACTCGCAGTGCGGCGACACAGATGTGCTACAGCTTTACAGCTCTCATGGAGCTGTAGGGTACCACTGGAACCCGAGTTTCACGGTCTGCAGTAGCTCGAAGGTTTCATGAGATAGGGCTGTATTCCAGAAAACTCCCTGTTTGCTTCCCGCTCACTGAAACACACAAGCATGGTACAGACAACATGAGCTTTTCCTGGGTTCCTGTTAATGAACGACAAAGCTTGCCCGCATATGGCTCAGTTGGTTGACAATTACCTGGAAAGTGAGGATATTCGCCGCATGAATTGGCCAGCCAGATCTCTAAATCTTAATCCTATACAGCATGTCTGGGATGCTCTTTGGAAAAAATTCATCTCGGCATCTCCCTCCGAGATTATTTCGGAGTTGAAAACTGCCTTACTGCTGGAGTGGGATTGACTGACACAATCGATTCCTCAACTGCATCTGTCCAGTATGCCGTCACATTGCGCAACCTGTCTGTCTGAAAGGGGGGACCATACCCCCATATTAGACTCACTTCAGGTCTCTATCACAGTTCAGTTCTATATCACGCGGATTTCGGATAGCCTTACATCTCCTCCTCTGTTAGGTCTATATGCATACCAAATCTGTCCATTAATTTTTCAGAAGTTCAACGTAATGTGCAAGTTTTCTTAATTTTCCCCACGAGAGCATTTAATATCTTGAATAGCAGTTTTGTAGGCTGCATTTATTATTGATTTACTATCCTTAATAGCAATTTAAGTTATTGAAATATAGCCAAAGTGAGTTGTTATAAAACTACATATAGAAATTATATTTATTACGTATTATGTGGCTACATTTATGGTCTTGAACAGTGGTTTTGCAGGCTATATTTATTATTGAATTACTGTCCTGGATGAAAATTTTGTAGGTTACATTTATTATCGATCTTTTGTCCTGAATAACAATTTTATAGGTTATGTTTATTATTGATTTAATGCCCTGATCAGTAATTTCTGTACTTGTTCTTGATTTACTGCCTTGAATAACAGTTATTTAATAAAAAAAATAATAAATAAAAACAGAAATTCATTATTCGAGTACATTATACATAACGTAAAAACAAAGAATTTAAAAATTCTAGGGACCATTTTATTAAATGTTCCTTGAAATTCTATCAGGGTTTTTGATTACATATTTATCTTGTGTATATTTTAAAATATTTGGCGAACAGCTAAACAAAAATTTGTATGTTAATCAAAACCTGTGTTTACACTATTAGGACGTTAGTGAAAAGTATAACATCAAGGTAACATCAACAAAAGACTTACCGAAGCACAGGCTAATAATATTATAATGCACTAACAGCATATAGTTTTAAAAGTATTTTAATTAAATAAATTTAAAATCTTTTAAATTTACTGTTCAAAATTAAACAGATAAACTTTAAAAAGTAATTTTGTTTTTTCTTAATGAAAGTTTGAATCTGAATTAAATATTTTATTCCATTATTTGGCACAGATTCAAGTCATTAAAATAATAAAAAAAAAGTCTTTACTAAAGAAATTTGTTTTTAATAATATAAACGTATTTTCACCGCTCTTTTGAAAGAAGCCCTAAAATTTGGGCTCTTGAAGTATTTGTCTGATTTGCTTCTGGAGTTATGTAATCAAACTTATACAGCGTTTTATGCAGAAAAACATAATTATGAAGATAAAAAACCGTTAAAGTTATTGACTTCAAAGCAAAATAATAGCTTGGTTTTTCGAAAAATCTAGATGAATCAGGAAATTTCTAGTTAATGTTGTAACACCAGATGGCAGCACCACTCATCATTTCTTGGAAATAATTTTCAGGGGTTGTATAGCTGATTCGTGTGCTATTGGAAAAATGCAAAATTAATTGTCCTATTAAAACTGCTGCATATAAATATTACCATGTGAAAAGGGAATCACTAGAATAAAATGTATAACGAAGAAATGTTAAAACATATTTAGACATTAGCACAATTCTTGGTGAAAATGTGACATAATTTCTTATGAAAATAACACTGCATGTTATTACTGAATCGATGAGTTCATAATCTAGTTACCTACAATTTATTTCAACCAGTCTTTCTTTTTCTTTTTTTTTTTTAATTTTTTTTCCCTCTCGGTTCCTCTTCACCCTGTTATTTAAATTTATATTTTATAATGATTAGCATATAAAACTTAGCATATTTTATGGAAAAGAAAGTGATCCATGAAATATTTATTCATGAGTTAAATATCTGCATCCATTGATCGATATATCTACTGAAATTTGCACTGAAATAAAAGCTTTTGAAGAAACTGCTGAAATATGAAAAAAGAAAAAAAAATAGAAACGTAGAAGACTTTAATAAATTACAGGATAGCATCTTAAGTAAAATCTGCCATTCTGCGTTGTCAATGTCCTCAACGAAAGTTGACAATATTCCAGAATTAACAGCAAAATTTTATGACTTTTCACCACTTAACTTTTACGATTTCAAAAACCCTTTCTCGGATAGTGTATATCTATTTTGTTGGGATCATTTATGACTGATTTTGTGTTTTCATAATCTGCAGTTTACTGTTGTAAAAATATTCATGCTTTTAGACTATACGGTAATAACTTGAGGTTCAAAAAACGGTCCTTTATGAGATCAGAAGAGAGTAATTTACTCACAGAGCTGAATCGATTCTTTTTTACTACTCGTTAACAGTACCCTCAATGAATATGATAGGGAATATGAAATGAATCAAAAGCGATGTGTGGGAATGGAACGAAAAGCATAAAGAATCAAACAAAGAGTGGGATATGGAGAATCGCTAGCTCCCTGGGCTGATTTCTTTCAACTGTAGTTTTGAGATTCTCTAAAACGTCCTCTCTACGTAGAACTAACAATATAAACTGGATTAAAAAATTGTTCAAAATGTTGGAAATGATAAAAATATTTTACCACTTTTACCATGGAAGGAGAAATATGTCTTTCTTCCCTAAAATGGGAATCGAATATTCCTGACATGCTTCTAACATAAGCTCTTGGCGGGTGGACTTTAAAGAAGCTACCGCTCAATTTCTGTCGGATCATTATTCGCTCAGTAAAGTGAATAGTTTCTTTGAATCAGTTCACGAGCGGATCATCCATCCCTAGTATTAACCCAGTAACGCGGGTGATATGTTCCTAGTCTTACCGGGGACAAATGAAACAGCGGATAATAATGAATTTTGTATAAAACAGGTGTTCATGTAACAAGTATAAATACGGTCAAATATAATTAATAATGCTACCCAAACGGGATAGTGGTTAGTGCCGATGACTGACGTGCCGAAGGGTCTGGCTTCGAATCCCGGAGAAGGCATGGATGTTTGTAAATATATAGGAAAATTGATACATATTTAAATGTTCTGAAACAATTACATGGGAGGAAAGAACTCTTTATCATGAAAAAATATTAAAGAAGATAAATGGAATTCAGTTTTAAATAACTACAGTAGCATTTTTCACCCCATTAAGTGTTTTAGAAAAAGTGCTTTATAGCATTTATTATCTTGTTAATTTTTCAGAATTAAAGTTCTGTCAGATGTGCTTTAGTGCTACTTAGTGCATGCGCTAAGTAGCATCAATTTTCTACTCCTTTTCAATTTTGAGTGCTCAAGTTTCCTTCTTAATTTTGGAGCAAAAATTTATTAGCTAATTCAAAAACATAAAAGTAAAAATATTCCTTATTCCTTCTTGTGCTCTAAACCATTACGCGAATAATAATAATAATATGCATAATATATGCATCATTATTCATAATAATAAATAATTATGCGTTTACAAATTTCAAAGCCTGAAAAAGGCATCTCTGCGATATTATCGTCATGCGATGATTTGTAGGTGCTTTATTTTTTATCACGATATTTTCGACCAACAATTTTGAATCGCTTTCTTTTCCACAACGATGTTTTGTACTGCGATGTTTTAGAACTTCGATGTTTTCACCTTGCTTTTTTATCTCTTATGATGTTTTTATGACTACGTTTTCGCCTTGTGCTGCTTTCTTCACAACGTTTACGTCGGCGATGATTTCGCCTGTAACCCTTGCCTTTACCTGTCCTTCGCGGAGGGATTTCTGCATGAACGGCCTTTTTAAGGGCAACTAGCTTTTCTCTTTAAATTTGATGAAGAACACGAAAGTACAAATAGATTCAACCTCGAGTCTAATTATCAATATTTAGCAATTTTATCAACTTACCTAAAATCAAACGGATAAAGTAACTTCGTAAAACGCAACTTCTTGGAACAAGCATTTTAAAGTGATAAAAATATGTTTCAGGCTACCCCTTGGCGAAAATTGGCGTTTTTTTGGCGCCATTCCTGTTTACGTCCAACGCCTTTCTCAGGAAAATAGCGTCCCAAACATAATGCAATAAAATATAATTAAAACAAAAAATACATAATCTCAATAAACTGCATTTTAAATCAAACAATGAAATAACATAAAAAAGGAAATACATGTTGTCTCATTTACGCACTACAAAAAGAAAATATTGACTTACCTTATTTTGAAATTTCTGTGTTTTCAGTCTGTGACACACACAATTCCTTAACAGCATCCAAAAACTTTCTAAAATTATCCGAACTAGAATCTCTACACTGCCGTCGCCACATAAATTCACAAAAATAAGGATAAAAATATCCTTCATAGTGTAGGGTAAATGCATTCAAAGCCATCTGAAGGATCTTAAAGTTCGACCATATGCATTTCCTTCGTACACACATGACACTTACAATGACTACTAAGTAAACCACATACACAGCAGTCAATTAATGCTTCCCCCCCCTTCTTTCCAAATCATACAGAAACTTCAGATTAATCTTATCACATACAGCTATTTTACGATGTAAAGCAAAAATAAGCAACGTACTTCCTAACCAACATCCAACATATAAATAAGCCCTTACAAATATTTTCATGTCAGCTAAATTCACGGTAATCACGCAACCAATCACGTCATAACAGGGTTCCATAACATTCAACTACTCAGTTTACCATAAATGAAACAACAACTTGACGATAAATAAAATAACAACTTGGCGATAAATCCAAGAGGTACCCTAAAATATAGACCAGCCATACTCAACCTTTTTCGTCCGCGGGCCACATTCTCGGAAGCGCTATTTCAAGTGGGTAGCAACATTATCACAGGCCAAGATAACAATGCGAATTAACCACACTCATTTGTTTTATCATGAAAATGTATTTTAATACATAATTGTTAGAGAAGAGTATGTTTTTGACAGCTTAGCTTTTGAAATATGGACGAACGTATTGTTAATTAAAATGTTCTTATTTTTTGTTAAAAAAAATTTCACTTTATTTCAGTTGCCATCTGTAACTCTGCTGCAACCTCTTGACAGTCATTTGTAAGCACTTATGTTTTTGTTAAATATCTTGCAAGGCAGACCAGATTAGTGGTTACTATGAACTGCCACTATGGTTCTTGGCGACATTACAAGGGCAATGATAAATTTTAATTTCTTCCAGTGCTCGGGGGCTTGCACCTAATATCGGTCAGCTGTTATTGTAATACAGTACAATTAGTATAGGAAAATTATATTTTACACATTTCACGGAGTATAATGTTTAATATTGCATTAAGTAGAAATTCTATTACTAATGAAAAAATAGAACAAAATGAATAGCAGGCACCAAATCATAATATAGCAAATATAACATAAAACACATACATATTCACAACTACTGTGTAATTATGATACACCCAAGGATTAAAAGTTAGTAAAAATCTTGCTTAGGTAACTTGATACAGCTTTTAACACTCACTTGCTCATGTTTCAAAAGTAAATAAATGACAGTGTATGAGAGTTTGTTTGCAAATATTTGATTTAACTTTTAACTCTCCTACTATGGTTGCGCGAATAGTACCAGTCACAACTTTAGGACATAAGATCAACTAAATTACGACAAGTAATACATTTAAAATAAAAAAGAAACGTAAATTACATAATTAATGTATTTATTACAGAAAGACTAATGAGATCGTTTAAATCGTGTACACTTTTTAACAATCTTTTCTATATCAGGCTTAAAATTACTGCAAGCTACTCGTAAGACATCATCCAAATGATAATCAGTGAGCCGGTTTCTGTATACATTTTTTGCGTACTTCATTTTAGAGTATGACGATTCACAAAGATAAGTTGATGCGAAAAATGTGAGAAAAATTTGAGCACATTTTTGTACAGTTCTGCATTGTCCAGGCACAGTTCTCCAAAAATCGGCGTAATCCATTTCCGCCCTCTTTTCTTTAAAAGCTTCCAAATCCCTCTTTTCTTTAAATAAAGCTTCCAAATGTGTGTTGTTCTTGAACTCTATAAATTCGTCAAAAAGCTGTACGTAACTACATCCGAATATGACTGCCAGTTCTGATATGACTGTTGGATCTAAGTGCCAAGGATTTTCGAGAAGTAACAACATGCTTTTAATTTTCCTTAAATCACTGAATCTACTTTTAAATTCTTCCGATAATGCCATTAAGTAATTTGAAATCTTCATACAGTTATCTGAAGAAATATTAATACCTTAATCTTTAGCTTCAGTCATTGCTGGAAAATTTTGCAGTATTTAGTTCTGAATCTCTTCTTTCTACACATTATTAAGCTTCTCTTCGAATGCAAATATTTTATTTGTCATCTGTGAAATTATTTTACTGTCACCTTGTAAATCCAAATTGAGCGAGTTAAGTTTATCTGTAATGTCACACAGAAATGCTAAAATACACCACCATCCATCATCTTGCAATTCATTGCACATTTTATTATTTTGCTGTAAATACAGCATAATTTCTTTCCTCAAAGAAAAAAACCTTCCCAACACCTTGCCTCCGCTAAGCCAACGAAGTGAAGTATGTAAAAGAAGATCGCTGTATTGACTGCCCAATTTGTATTGACTGTCTGCATCCCGCCCATTTTTATCAGCCAATTGTTTGAGATTTTTATTGCGAAATTTTGAATACGGGAATAGCTTGCCGGGCCAATCAACAAAGCTCGGCGGACCGCATGTTGAGTACCGCTGTTATAGACTAATACTTGAAGTTGTTGGTTACCACAATTTTTTTTATCTTATCAGCATACTTCCACACTTTATTTCAGCCTTAAATGGATATCTATCAGCCCAAAGTTTTAAAAAATGTTCGAAAAAACTTGCATGAAAATTGTCTACATCAGACAACTCCCTCCCCTTAATACCAATTCCACCACTTGTTAATAGGCTTATTAAAAACAGACCTACGCCATTTTCTATTAACAGTAAAATCTTTACCTCTTCTCGGAGCTTCGTATAACCATGTACTACACGAATCACTTAATTCAATGATGTCAACTCTTCGCATAGATTTCAGTCTTTTTGTACCTGATATACACGCCCGGATAATTATCCTTAATAGCAGCAAGTTCACCTTCCTCAGCACGCTTAAAAGTCTCCTTAAATCACCCACCTCCTGAACTAACTGTGAGTAAATATTCATATTCGGTGAAATCGCCTTTCTTTGAGTAATAAGCTATTTTTTGCAGCTGAGCAGCGAGCTCTTTGAAGATGACCACCTGATGACCTCTTCTGAACACTGCTGAAGTACTATGGTTTCTTAAACGAAACGAAACATTGTAAATGTTTGCGAGACGTAGCCGAGCATGTCTCTCTACCAACAATAACATATTCCTCCTCCTTACTGTCAGATTTCGGTTCATTCTCGATGTCATAACTCGTAAAGCACCAATACTTAGAAAGTTCATGCTTACAATGCTTTCCTTCAGCTGACATCCCAATTCAAATAACGCGCTTTACCTGCGGGTCAATTTGCGCCACTCAACTGTTTCGAAGACACCCCTTCAATATTTGTCACCTCTTCAACAGTTTCGAAGACAGTAGTAGGAGGATCTGAACACTTTATTATCTGTATTATGCAATATTACTTACCGTTTTGAACTTAATAAAATAAGCTGAAACTTCAGTCTTTTTATTTGTTGCTCTTTCATATTCCTCATCTATAGACTGCAGACAATTAAAACTACAGATATTGACTCATCAGATACGAGACACGATATTAATACAAATCATTTTCATTGAATATTTTTTAAATACTTTCAAACATCTGTTTAATCGTTAAAACTGAACCTGAAATTCTTCTTTTCGTGGGCAAGTGCTGCTGTCAGCTACCAGGAGCTACTTGGTAGTTATCAGTTGTTAACAGCCCGTAGTTATCAATTATTAACAGCTCCGGATTGTTAGCATGAGACTTGCCCAATTTGATGCTTAATGAAATTATTTGATCATGCTGTGATCGGGTTTTAACAGTCCCAAGTATAATAAAAATAGAAAATCTAACAACTACTTTTTATTTTCTTTTTAGCTCAGTTCCACTCCCGGTTTTGAGATAGTGCACACCTGTGGATGGTTCCAAGGGTCTCTCACGCCTCTTTCTCTACTACCAACTTCTCAAAAGAACTTTCTGCCCGCCGCATATTTAAAGTGCCCCCCATGCAGCACAGACACTATACATTTACAAACACCCATGCTTTCTGTGGGATTTAAACCCGAGTCCTTCGGTATGGCAGTCAGTATCGCTAATCAATATCTTGGTTAGGCGATAAGTGTGAAGTAAATGCTATAAATGCGAAATACAAAATGCGCTCGAAGTTACTTTTATTAAAAGTTTATGAAAATTTCTAATCGCATTATCTGAATGGTTTTTGGACATTTTTTTAAAAGGGGGGTTGAAATTTGGAATGTTGGATTACTTAGATCTTAATTTAACCCAGTTTACCCTCAAAATTTCGAACTAATCCCTCTACTCTTTTCCCTCCGCTAGGTACTAAGCGTTCAGGCAACAACTCACTTTATTAATGAATTCCTTGCTATTCCTTATCTGAATGTCCTAGTTGACATCAAACCTCAGGATTTGGGTATTTCATGAAACTCTCCAAACAAAAATATTGTGAGCAGGAATTTATTTTAATCTTTTCTTAGACCACTTATATAAATCTTTTAAAATTATGTATCTTCTAAGAAACTGCTCATAATTTACTTCGTAGCGTAAAGAATTAAGCATTCTTCTCAAGTATTCGTGTGTTTCAGTGGTTAATATATCGGACCAGACACCGTATTCTGGACCTGATTTCTATAGGATTCTGATTCTTTGATCGGGTGTAAAAGGGATATACGTTCCAAGCCTCCATCTTCGAAAGGCGTCTCCAAATCCATGTTAATAAAAATAAGTGCAATTTTATGTATTTTTCAAATTCTGAATTTCAAAAAATATAAAATTAGAAGCCCAAATAAAATGTCAAAATCCATATTTTAGTTTTTTTTTCTCCTTTCTTTAAAAATCATACGCTAGGTGTCTGTCTCGCATTCTCATTGGCTACGTATATTGTTTAGTAAAGTCTTAATTCAAAAAATACTTTAAACGAAAGCATATAACAAATCAATCTCTTATACGCAAAGTGTATTCAAAAATGTGTCTCAGGATAACACCACGCTCTGTTTGATTTACCTTGATGGAGATAGGATTAAAATGAAGTACTGCGTAAATTAATATAATGTAAAATAAAACCAAGCTCTTGCGGAAGCGAGAGGAAAATTTAATTTTATTAAACCTATTTTAACTTTGAATCGAAAGCAGTGAATTATATAATCATTTCACGAAATATGAAATGTACTTCACGTAAAACTACGTTTTCGTCAATAACATGCATTTAGTTGGATTAAATAAATTAGTAGGAGGGTGTTAATGTAAAAAATGTGAATCTTGCTTCCAGTTCCCTAAATTAGGCCCTGATCATGTTACAGGCAAAGGCACAGTTAATTTCTTAAGTATTGCTTGCTCTTAAACATTCCCATAGTCTCTATCATCGTTACGAACATTAATCAGAAGTGTTTTGTTATACTTTTAGGACATGTTCACTTCTGTCAATCTAGAATTAATATGAAGTTATCAAGTTTTCTATAAAATTTCAAAAATAAAACGGTTTAAAAAACTGGAAACTGTTTTTTCATATTATTATAATGATGGCATTTTTATTATTAAAATTGCTGCTACCATCACCATGATACTCTATAAGGTATATCGTAATTTTATAACAGTTATCTTGAGTTCATGAATCTTTCCTGTGTCTTCTAGCTTCAGCTTATAATTACTTACCAGACTCAGTTTTCAGAATCGCGTTAAATGCAAATGAGAATTAGAAAGTATTTAAGTCAAAGTTCCACTGACTTCGAGTGAGAGACATCCCTGAATAGCTCGCGTTTCCATTTTGGCTACATCTCTCTGCTTGTTACTACGATCAGCCCTATTACGTACTTTTTGATAGTTTCGCTGGCTAGTTTAATATTATTGGCCAGCTAGATTGTTTTAGCTCGGCTAAATCTCTTGAGTTAGCCATCAGATAGTTCTTATTTCTTACATTTTAAGTTAAGCCCAAGTGGAGGCTTTGTTTGTACGCTCTGAGGAAAGAGCCGGTTGTATATTTGGAGCAAATAAAGGGTAAATAACCCTTCTTGAGTTTGCGTTTCTGTTCTTGGACTTAAGCGATTATTCGCTTAGTAGTTCACTAGGTTCTTCAACACTTAGTTTAGTGCAATAAAGGGGAGGAACATTATAATACGATTAACTATATTGCTTCTAAGTGAGCCGCTTAATCTAAGTGAGCACTCTTATCGCTTCCCTAAGGCAAACTAGTTTCTAACTAATCAGTTTTTTCACAAAACAGCATGTTGAACTTAGATGATACTACTTCTTTTCGCAAAGGAAACTATACGGTGAGCTTTACAAAGCATTACACCAATTACTTTCGCAAAATAAACCGCGTGATAGTATGATTTTATCATCCTTTATCGCAAAAAGGGGGGAGGATTAAGGTTAAACTTTAAAAAGCGTGTATTACGACTTTCTTTAATATCTATCATATATATTATATCTCTCACTATCTTATCTGTCTCTTTACATATATATAACTAATGAAACTCGGCAATTTTCAGCTTAAAAAACCTGAAACTTGGACGAAAGATGTTACATAAGCAAATATGAAGTATTTATTAAGTAGTTTTGGGATTATCTCCTAGGAAAGAAACTGTGAAAAATAATAAAAGTAGTGAATATAAATAAAATAAAGTCAAATTAATAAATGGCCGTTTTTTGTGAAAAGGTTCATAAAATTCAAGAACTGTTCTTTGAATGGAAATAATTCATTAAAAGTAATACACCGGCAAAATTAAATATATATATATATCTAGTAAAAAAAAAAAGAAAAGAAAAGAAATCGAAAGCTTTCAGAATTTTATAATACGCCCAAAGGGGCGTTTGTTTAACTTTTTTTTATAACTTTTATTTGTTAAATATCATGCTCTTCGCATTTAAACCTTAAAATTCAATTCAACAGCATGTAGGGATTTATATTTATTTTAACTAGCACGTTAAATTTAAATTTATGTTTACTTTCCTATAAGCCTTCATTTCTCCCTATTTTCAATGCCAGAATATTTAAATATGGTAGCGCGCGTGAAGTAATGCAAATTCTACCTTCAGGAGGAAAGGTTTAAATACCGAGTTCTAGAAGAGAAAGTTAGAGAGTTTGGGCGAGGGGTGTATTTTTGTAGCTTGAACATCTGTTTTGCATTATTGCTGGTTAAAGTGGCATAACAGCTATTACTTTGCTGCCTATAGATATTCGACGAGGTTTTAGGAAACAGGATTATCTGAGCCCTGTAGAGAAATTCTATTATTGTTATTATCTTCGAATTTTTAGTTTAGTTCTTGTTACTTGAGTTACCGCCCGAGTGAGGCTTAGTGTCTTAACGTCGTGAATTTTAATACAAGTTAATAAAGGGTTCTTTTTACCCTTGTCCTGTGTGGTTTCTACACGTATTTCAGCTGTTACATTAGAAGATAGACCAATGGATTCTCCAAGCCTTTAGAATTTCCGATACACAGTCTCGCTCGCTGGAGTTTTTTTTTTTTTTTTCATAAAGTGTTGTCATTATTCGCTTTGAAATCGTCGAGTTTGTTAATCAAAAAATTTGTTAAAGTTTTGCAAAATGTAAAATATATAATAACACAAATTCCAAAAATCCAAATTTGGGCTTCCAGATGCCCATATTCGAGTGAAGAACTACGTTATTCAAAATTTGATGTTTCTAGGTAACGTTGTTTTTTACATATATTCATACATACGTACATACATACAATCATCCACATTCTTCATTATTTAATTTCTTTGAATATAACTGAGAGACCTAATATTTGGTGGCAACAGTTTGAAAAGTGAAACGCCATTTATAGTGAACCAACGCAAAATGCCAAAACAAAATTTAAAAATTTGCCCTTCGGCGCAAATTGCCCTTTTGGGCTAAAAAATTGGAACAATTATTGCTATTAATTGAAAATTAGTTCACTTTTCGAGGGGAACAAATCAATTTCAGACTAAATAACCATAATAAATAACAGAAGCGAATGTCTTTCGACGTCTTATTGTGCAAGAACTAATCATAAAAACCAAATCATGTCGAAAAATAAATAAACCAAAAATAGATTAAATCAAGAATAAAACTTAATTAAAGATTTAAATACTCTTACACAAGAAGACAATTTCCCAACACATTTGCTGTTTCGTATAATTAAAAAAAATTCAGACAAATGTGTCAAAAAGAATTAAGCAATTCAAAAACGAAAGAAGTATAAAAAGGCATATACAAAATTATAAGAAATAATAACAAATTTTCTTATTTTACTAAAATGAAAGAAATAAAAAATTTAAATGTTTACATTTATTTACTGTATTTTTATAAAAATCGCTCACGTTTGAATTTTGCTCAAATATTTATTTTAATGAATTATTTCCTTTCAAAAGACTGCGAGGTATTTTCTTCTTCATTTCCACATGCCTTCGTGGGGTAATTAAAAGTAAACTCCACGTGTATTTGAGAGGTCCAGGGTTCGAGTTTCGTGTTGTACATTTTTCCCCTCTCCAGTTTAAAAACAAAAACCTAATGACTCTACAAGTGGCGCCCGAACTAAAAAGAAAAGGTGGTGGACGATAATTCGCTACCATCAGGATTTGGCGACTGGGTCCTCTCATCCCCAGTCGCCTTTTATAAGAAGAAGTTATAAGGTGTTTCCTCCCTCCTTTCCGCATTGCCATCGTGGTGTAACTGGAAGCACACTCGGCGCCTATTTCGGAGGTCTGGAGTTCGAATCCCGGCGAAGGCTTAGCACATTTTTCACGTCTTCAGCATAAAAAACTAATAACTCTACTCTAAGAATTCTGAATTTTAATGAATCTTTTCATAAAAACGGGCGTTTATTAATTTTACTTATATATTTTATTAATATTCCCTATTTTTATTAATTTTCTCAACTTCTTTTCCTAGGAAATAATCCAAAAACTTAATCCAGAAACTGTTTAATATGTATATATTATTTGTGCATCTATATATTATTTATGCTCTTTTCTTTTATTATTATTATTTTTTTATTTTTTTTATTTTTGGTGCAGCGGGCTTATCACTATACATAATGCATTATTTTCATTTTCTAATTAAACTATTTATTACTATTATTGCCTTGAAAAATTTTAATTTCACACATTTAAAAATGCAGTTCTTTAGCTTAGGCACCTTTGTTATCAAACTTTATATTTTGTTAAAGTATCTACTTAAAAAACTTATCTTTTGTACGATTCTATCATCTCGAGATCTTCAGTTATCGGATCAACATTACCCCCTCTTCTGGTTAATCAGTGCTGCATCTTCGCAGTGTCCCCCAAAATTAAATCATTCTTTTAATGATCTAATTTCTATGAGTTATTTACAGTGATATAGACGTGAACTGTAGACAGCAATTTATTATTTAAATGTAAACATAGAGAGCTTTAAAATATTTCTTTACGTTGAATTTTGTCAGGTAACGTACTCTTTCGTATAAAAAGAGGTAACTAAACAGGATTCAAATATTATAAAAAAAATTAATTAAATAGGTGCATCATTGCAAAGCATAAATGAACGAATCATTGTAGAAGCTGAAAAGATTATCGGAAAAGTTAGGTATCAAATTATGACAAATAATCATGTGATCTGCTTTCAGTCAAATCAACAAAAGCAGATATGTCAAAGGTGAAATATCTGAGATGATGAAATCTTAAACTGATAACTTCACAACCCATTCACCTTTACTGGATAACACGCTTTAAAGGTATGGCAACAATGCATAGAAATTTATCTTGTTGCTTAGCTTTTCGAAGCGTTATCACAAGTAGAATTCACATTTGCCAGAAGCTCAGAAGATAAGATATAATACGTTTATATAGAAATAAATGCGAAACAATTATATTGAACTTAGCAAATAGTTTCGTTCTTATTTAATATTAACGTAAGTAGGTTTTAGCTTAGACTATTCGGATAAGGCAAATCACCCCAGAGCTATCCGTCCAAGAAAAGAGATGTCTTTTTGGAAGACTTCATAAGAGAACTGGCTTATCTTCATGTTGCATATGGGAAAAACTATAAAAACAACTACTTCATTTGCCCGGGATCGAACCCAGGTAGAACTGCCAGTATTCAATTGTTTTAACTGTTCGGCCATTTATTAATCTAGATATCAATTTCATTATAATAAACGGCCCACCAATGGCTGAGCGGTAAAATCGCGAAACACTGGTAGTTAGGCCCGAGGTTTGGCTAGCTGCATGGGCATTTTCGTGGATTTTCCAATGTGTAACCGAGCTAGTTTTCTTTAGAAAGTCCTCCGTGAATGCATTCCTTCCCTTAGGCAGATAGCCCTCGAATGATTTGCCATAATCAGACAAATCGAATATATCAAATCAAATATTATAATAAACATAGCAAAAGAAAAGAACTGCTTTAGCATACTGTAAATCCTTCATTGAAAAATACTGAAGTTAAGCATGCACTGTCGTCTTTGGTAAATCATTAATTTACTACGTAATAACTCGAAAAGTATTACCAAACAGCGTTTGTTAAAGAAACTTGAGAACCACTTTCATATGATCTCCATTTTTGGCGCATCTCTAATCATAAACCTGAATACGAGTATTATTTGCATTAAATCTTTTTTTATAAAGAAACTAATACTAAAAAATTAAATTTGTTTGAAAGCTTATAGAGATATTAGGTTTTTTCGAAGCAGGAGAGATTAAAAATGAGCAATGCCTTGGTCGGGACTGGATCCACGGATCTGTCGAATACGCGCCAAGTGTGCTGACCACTACACCACAAATTCATGCTAAGAAGGCGGGAGAAATACCTTACACTCTTACTCGGGCCCTTGATCATTAACGAATGAAGCACCATAGATCCAATAAAATACAGTTTAAAAATTGGTGGTCTAAAATCACAATTATTTATTTACGGAAATTGTAGGTGTTTACATGAAGTCTAATTGCAAAAATTCGAAGATGATGCATTAGCCAATGAATAAATTTATTTCTGTCTCTAGAAAAAGGTTGCAGCTCTTTGGACATACGAAGGGCAGTTTTTCTTAATATTAGTACGTCTCTATATGGGAGCCATTTGTAACCTCTACGACATTTTACTCGATATTACACCATATTCTTCTCGAAATTACTACAGAGAAGATTGAACTAATAGCTGCCTTTATGACCCATTCAAAAATTACTCTACTCAAAAAGCTGAAAGAATGCACTTTGTCTTTTTACATAACGCCACAGGAAAATGTACACTGCTGGCCTCCCAAATTGCAACACCAAGAAAGACAAGAGATATCACAACAAAATTTATTTAGTAGATAACATGTTGACCAAGTATCAAATAGAGAAGCGAAAGATCCGGAGAGCGAGCCGGACAGGGAAGCAATTCAATCTCGCGATTGACGAAGAACCCTTGGACAATGCGTGCGCCGTGTAGTCGCGCATTATCCTGTTGAAATATGGCTGTGGGCAAGCTCTGAATTAAGGAATGACAACTGGCTCCAACACCTCGGAAATGTAGCGCTGACTGTTTAAAGTACCGGCAATGCATACGAGAGGAGTGCGACAGTCATATAAAATACCGCCCCATACCATAATACCCGGTGCAGGACCAGTAAGCGGTGCATAACGCAGCTGTTCAGCATCCTCTCGAATCGGTGTCTCCAGACTCGAATCCGACCATCGTGGTGTTGCAGACAGAAGCGTGACTCGTTCGTAATGCTTCTTTCATCGCACCATTGGCGGCGGAGACGTCTGCGGCTCTGTGTCAAGGATAGACGAAGCAATGGACGTCTTGCGGACAGACCACTCTGCTGTAAACGGCGTCGAATGGTACGCGCAGACACTGGATGATGCGTTATATACTGAATGTGTTGTGCTACGGTTCGTGATGTCACTGAGCGATTCATCACTGGCATGCGCACAATGTTCCTGCTATCACATGAAGTGGTGAACTGAGGTGGATGCGATCGAACACGTCGGTCCATCGTACCCTCCTGCATCCAACAGTCACATATCGGCATTACAGTTGTTTGGTTTCGTCCAACATGACTACCGATTTCCCTGAAAGATAATCCACACTCTCTGTAGGCCACTATTCTTCCTCTGTCGAACTCGGATACTTGATCAAACAATAATCGCTGTTTACTGCAAGGCAAAATTGATCTTTTTTTTTTTTGAAAAAGTCACAAGAAAAACACAATTGCCGAACTTGAAATCGTCGAAAACTCAAAGCCTTAAATAGCGCTTTGAAGTGGCGCCACAGGCGCGCGTGATATGCGTTTGCGCTGAAATTCTAATCATTTGCCTCTCTCACATCCTCTAATGCATGTTGTAAATTTCATGTTATTTGCATGCTTCCTTCAGGGTGTTACATTTACGGTGGCCAGCAGTGTAGAAAGCTCTAAGGTCTAGAAATGACCGCGATTATGTATTAGAAAACATTCCAGCTTATTATCGGAAATATGATGTCCCTCGAAACATTATTCGCCAATCAACAATGCGATGGATTACCAAATTACTAGGGAATAACACTGGATTGAAGTACTTGTGACAGAACTATTATAAAAGTTCAAGCATACCAGTGTAGAGAATTTTATGTTAATTAACCAGTTGTTTATAATTTCATACTTTGCTATGTTAATTAACCAGTTGTTTATAATTTCATACTTTGCTATGTTAATTTAAGTTTCTAACCCGTTATTTTGTGTTAATATCCTTTTCTCGTTTCCATTTCCCTGCTGGAGTGTAAATTTCTAGCTCACGTGGTATTCAAATGAGGTACAAAGTAGAGACAATTTAAAGGAAGATTTTAGAGAGTAGAAAGAGCGTATTCTTCCTGCTTGAAGCCATGTTTCTAAACAAGTTCGCTTGCAAATAATATTCTGCGGTGTTGAGTTATTCTTACCATTGGACTTGTTTACTCCGACGGAGAGAGCCAGCTTGCGAGCTAGTTATACTATGAAATCGTTAGGCTGTACTTAATTTCATTAGTTTTAGTTCAGCCGTTATCTTTGGTTTAAGCCAAAACTATTAGCTTCTCTAAGCACTAGTGGATGCCGACTATTAAACTTTATTTAAATTAAATAAAGGGCCCTTTAAAGTTTTTATCTGTCTCTGTGGTGCTTACAAGCTATGACGACAATTTTCCAATTGTCTTTTAGAGCTCTGTTCTAATTTTATGCTACCTAAGAAGGCCAGATTCTATAACTATAATTTCTCCTCTCCCTATTTCTCACCAGAATGCAAAGTATTTTAACCAGCAGCCAGTATTTAAACTGAGGTTTCTGGATTTAAAGATAGAACTTGTTTCTGGCAGCGCGCGAATGCTAATTGTTAGTTTCCTGCCAGCTCTGATAATTGTAATTATTCAGCTTTGCGTTTTTTCTCTGCCAACATTTTCATTCTGATGTTCCGGGAGAGTTGGTGAGCCAGCTACTGTTACAGAGATTTTTTTTTCTATTGGCGGGCACTTAACCAACTTAGGTTTGGCCACTACTAAGGCTGGAAATGGTGGTCACGTTATTGTGGAAGCACCTAAAAGGTGGGCCGCCGTTACCTCCTATGAAGGGAAATCACAGCCATGCCTTCTCCGGGATTCCAACCCGAACCCTTTGGTATAGCAGTAGGCTCTCCTAATCACTATACCGTCTGGGCGGCAGTACAGTAATTGTGTAATCTTTGACTACTGTTGAACGTTTGATTTAAATTTAAATGCTCTGTTTAGTTGCATCACCACGAGTTGTGATTATATTGTAGTATAAGAGAGTGCTTTTTCTAAATTCTGTTTAAATAGCAAGGTTGTTTTTAACCTTCGCTGACCAAAGTCGTAATGTCAACTGTATAGTACCCGAGGTTCTTGCTAATGACAAGCGCAATCTTACCTCCCTGCCACGATGAATTTCGTGAATTTGCTCTGGTATCATACAAGCGAGATTAGCCACAACAACAGCAACAAAATCGTAGCTTTTTGTGACTACTATTTATATATATGTACAAGCAGTTATACGCTGCCCTCCAAAAATTAAGGAACAGCATGTCTTTCAAAGCTCACCATTACAAAAATGTCAGTAACGTTTAAATTCACAAGTTCGTACGCATGGCACTAACGAAGTTTAGTAAAATATATGCAAAAACAATAGCTACCACTTTTATTTTATAGAAATGAATAATTATATAAGAGTTGAAGAAAAAATGCAAAAATTGTAATTTTTGTTCACGAGTGTAGATCTTCAGTTCTTATTATGGTTTCGTGGACAATATCGTGGAGAATCTATCAATGTCCAGGAAAAGCCGTTTGTCCGAATCGTTGTAGTGGCGGGCGATCGGTTGTATGGAAATGGAGATGTCACAAGCTGATGCTACTAGACGTCTAAATGTCTCTCGTAGTGTGGTCCAGCGACTACGGAATCAGTTTGAATCCGAGGATTCTGTGTCTAGAAGACATGTTTCAGGTAGACCTAGAGTTGCAGCAATTGGGGGATACCGTTATTTAGCTCTTTTGGCTCGAATTAGAAGTAATGTTGCTAGGGCAACTATTCCTTCTAGTTGCCTTTGCAAACATAAATGGAGTCCTAAGCAGGAACAGGGAGCTTACTCAAAGCTATGTTCGTGCCTGTGCAGAAAATGCAACAAAGATAAGAAGGGTTAAATTTACCCTTTATTTCTCACCGCGTACAGCTGTTCCCGCACTTCGGGATACAGAGACCAAGACCTATGGTCTAAAACGTAGAAATTAAGAATTAAACTAACTTAACTAAATAAGAACTAAACTTAGATGCTTTACAGAGAGTAGTAACTCGAAGATTGGCCTTTAACACTACGTATGTAGTGAGCGGACTACAAAAACTACAGTGCGTCTTCAATTATCTGCGAGAATTAAGTACTGGCCTTAAAGGCAGACCTGAAAAGCACGCGCGTGGTAAAGCAGCGAGAAGTCGTTCTCTCTCTCTTTTGGCTAAAAGCCATGTCTTCTACAGTTTGCAAACTCATCTGCATAAACAAATCTACTTACGCTTATTCTGGCCGGAAATGGAAAATAAGAGAGGATAGCAAAGTTTTAAAATAAAATAAACATTAGTAAAACTTAAAATCCTTACAATGTTGCTGTGCCTCAGCTCATGGCAGATCAATTAGTGGCAATAGGAAGAAGAATCTCAGCTACTACAGTGCGCAGACGCCTGAACAATACAGGTCTGTATGCAAGACGACGAGTTGTTTGTGTCCCCTTGACGCGAGAACACAGAGGTGCCCGTTTAGGTTGGGCAAGGAACACGTCTCTTGGACCAGTCAACAATGGGCGTCTGCTTTCGTCACAGACGAGTCCAGGTTCTCATTGGAGAGTATTCAGGTCTTCAGCTGATCTGGAGAGAAAAACGCAGCAGATGCAATTAATCCCACATTGTGGAAAGACACAGTTACAGACGTGGTGGAATAATGGTTTGGGCTGGGATCTCTCTCGGTGGTCACACTGACCTGCATGTGTTCCATGGAGGAACTTTGACCAGTGGGAGATATCAAGATGAGATCCTTGATCAATATGTCCGCCCATATGCCGCTGCTATTCGTCCTGGATTTCTTCTGATGAACGACAATGCGCAACCGCACCGAACTCGAGTTCCTGAAGAGTATCTTGAGAGTCATGGTATGGAGAGGATGGAATGGCTAGCTCAATCCCCAGACCTAAATCCAATAGAGCATCACTCAGTGTCTTGTCGTTGATTCCCATTTCACTTACCGACAACTTAATTGAAAGGATGGAACGTCGCTGACGCCGATGTATTGCAGCTAGCGGTGGACACAGTCCTTATTAGAACCCATTTTTGTAATGCTACCACCCATTTTTCCTCAAAACACTCTGATATACTGTTTCTCCAAGACTGGATTTCCCTACGAAGAGTGCAATTTTTTGTTGTAATTTATGTTTGTGTTGAACTTTAGAAACATCTTACGTCGCATACATTAAAGAACTGCTTAGTGAACATATTCTGCAAATTTCTTGTTTCTATGTTGCTTCATTTTCAAATTAGACACAAAAAACATGCTGTTCCTTAACTTTTGGAGGGCAGTGTATTTCTGAATTCGTAATTCATAAAAATTCTAGTTTATGTTACATATGACCACATGATCTAGCATGAACTATCTGATTTTTTGCACCCTTTCTTTAAGTAGCAGTAAAAACTGTTTCTAGTTAGAATTATTTGTTCAGAACGAAATGTTTGCAGTTTTATCTTCTGAATGCATTTCGTATCCTCCAATATACTCATGTCAGGAAATACCTCTAACTTAAAAAAATTAAAGCCGAATTAGAAACCATGTTAATATTTTATGAAATTCCTTACATTTATTTCGAAACATTTACATGAGTACCTTCATTTAAAACTCTAGGGACATTACGTATTTTTTTTTAAAGCAAGAGAGATGAAAAATGAGCAATGTCCTCGCCGAGACTCGAAACACGGACCTTTCGAATACGCGCCGAGCGTGTTGACCACTACACCACGAAGGCGAATGAGGCGCGAGAAATACCTCATATACTCTCCCTTTTAAAGGGAGACTGGGGATTACGGGACCCAATTGCCAAATCTTGGTGGTGCAGAGTCATCGTCCACCACCTTTTTTAGTTCGGGCGCCACTGTAGAATGTTTTAGAATTTTCGATGTGAGGAAACTGAAGAAGCTGCAATGCCCTTGCAGGGACTCGAGCCACGGACCTCTCGAATACGCGCCGAGCGTGCTGATCGTTACACCACGAAGGCATACGAAGAAGACGGACGAAATACCTTATAAAACCTTTAATATTTTTCCTTGCCTTCAACTAAATTTTAAAGCAAAAATTTTGAAAGTAACTGTAATATCATCATGTTTTATAAAAAAAATGTTGTCCTACAGAACAAATTTCTTATCCATAACATTTTGGACAATTAGTAAATGTTATCTCTTTTTAATCGCTGCAAGGTCACTGAATTTTCTAATCTAAAAAAAAATCTAAAGCGAAATTTTTATTAAATTAAAGTAAAAACACTTAAATTAAATCCATTCAAATTTCACCGTAAATATTTGTACTTTAACACCTGAAGCTCCCTGATTAACATATAAACACATTATCAATCATTTATAAATTTAAAAACATTTTGTTTATTAAAAAAACGAGAATCGTTGATTGAAAAACGGCCTATCCAATTTTATGTTAACAATTTTATGCGTGTAAGCTAATGAAATATTATTTAAGAAATTAATTAAAAACTACGCAAATATTACAATCGTATGCACCGTAATTTCAGAAGATAAAAAATAAAAGAAAATATTAATACTTTAAACCTTTATCATCGTTTTTCTGTTTTTGTTGATCAAAAAAACAAAAAGATAAGGAACTTATTGTTAGGAAACAGCATGTGTCGTTTGCCTAATTGCAATTCATTATCTCCTTACGATGATACGATAACAAATTCCTATAAAATGCAGCTTCCCAGGAATCGCCAGAAAATTCCTTTGGTGGTCGCGTCAACAGTGTTTGATCGAACACCAGTGACAAGAAGGTTCTGCACCGTATTTCTCTTTCTTTGTAAAAATAATTGCTCCTCTGATTCCATAATTCTCTCTCTGATATCAAACTTTTCTTTAACTGTTTTTCCTCCCTCTCAAAAATAATAACTATGAGTAGCACGGATGTTATTCGTCAAAACTACCATCAAGAATCCGAAGATGGCGTCAACAAGCAGATCAGCATGGAACTCTATGCTTCGTACGTATACATGGCAATGGTGAGTAGAACAATTTTTCATTAAAATTAGCCATTACAAACACGATATCGATTTTATTCAGAGGAAAATTTATCATCTATATTTAGTGCTGTAGTCCGGACTGCTAGCTGGACGTCCTTCCACGAAAGCTGTAAGAAGGGAGAAAATAACAGCCATTTTCTCCTACTTTAAGAGAACCCAATGGCCATTTCCTAGTGGTGATGAAATATCGTCCACCATATATTAGTTTGGTTATCACTTTAGTCTTCAGGTTTATTTCGAAGATTAGAAATTTGAAGTACTTGCTATGCCTTCTCCAGGATTTGAACTCCGGATGTCTCCAGGACCTTCTGGCTACTAGCTGGACGTGCTGATTACAGCACGAAGACAGGCGGTAAGAAGGAAGAAATTTCCTTGCAAGATAAGTCGAAAAGAATCATTCTCTTTCGAATGATTATAGCAAACAATATAATTAGCACATATTTGCTTGTAAAACGTCAATAAAATCTTCATTATCCAAGTTTCTTGACAGACATTACAGATGCTTGACATTACAGATGACAGACATGCTTTCTGTGCAAGATCCTTTTGTTATGTAACACATACATTCACTCTATAGACCATTTCAACGAGATACGGAGATATGTTAAAGTGTATCGGATGAGATACATGCAGCGAGATGGATAATGAGAATTTTTAGTTCACCTTAGCTGAATAGCATTAGTAGCATAAAAAAAGTGCTTTTAATGGGTATCCGCCTTTCTGCCCCCAAAACATTCACCAGGGTTCATGTCTGGAGAATTTGTAGGTGAGTGAGGAACGCGTTGTCTTTGCTCGTTGTAAATACAAGCTAAAGAAAAAAGTACATATTTTTGGCATGAAGGTTATGATACTTATATGTAAAAAGTATCGGATTTTTTTCCGAGTAAATGCCAAATATAATTTTCATGAGAATGTATTCTTACCCATATTATATTGGTTTGGTGTATATATATATAATACCACACATAAGGTTCTTCATATGATGTCCACACATTTTATACTGGCTGCATTCGTCCGAGTAAACATGACACTTAAATGACTCCATGAATTCCACTTCCTAGAATTTGTTTACAATATAAACCGTTAAGATCCTTCATTGTCGATGCTTGTATTTGTGAATTGTATATGGACAAACAATTTAAGTGTGATGCAGATTGATCTAGAGCAGGAAAAATCAATCTGGTATCATTAGACCCAATACCTTTTATCGAATTCAAAGGGAAATTTTTTAAATGCCCACGTCCACACATGTAGGAGGTGCACATCTGCATATTATAGCAGTCCTATATAACAAACGTGCTTAATTACTTTAAGGAATATTATGGACTTCATTTAATACAAATCATTTCTTCTGCTTCTACACGTAAAGTAAATAATAGTAATTACTGTAAAAGTCAAATAAATAATCTTGAATTTGGTTTTTTTTGGTCTATTCCGTACGACTAATTTAGAAAATCAGTACGTAGAATATTTTTTCATTGGAAGTTTTTAATCTGCAAAATTCGAAGAAAGTTTTGAATATTTTTGCAAACTATGCTTTAACAAGAAGCTTTTTTAATCCATCATTGTCATACTTCTTCAGTTTTCCTTAAACTGGTAGGTTCTTGACATCAATTTCATTAAGGTTAGGTTTTTTAAAACTAGGCTTGGGATAAAATTAGACTAATTGCTTTGTGAAATTTGCAAAGCTATGTGAAAAAAAAATGTGGGTCCACTTATATTAAATTCTACTAACTTGCAATCGACGAAAATTTGCAAACTATATATACTTATATCATATATTAGCATATTTCAGAATTTTATGAACAAGCAAATGAATTTCACAGATATAAAAGTAATTAATTATTAATTATTAAATACTACTTTCAAAACTTCTTTAAAATCTCCGTGAATAACTATATTTTTTACTGCTTATGATTTGCTATTGGTTTTTTGAATTAGTTTTTTTCGCACAAGAGAATATTGCTGTTGGAACTAACCTCTCTTGTCTGATATCAGAGCAAGCGCACGAAATTCGTCGTGGCAAGGAGGCAAGAGTGCGCCTGTCGTTGGCAAGAACCTTGGGCACCACTGCAGGTGACAGTACGACTTTGATCGGATCTGCCCCCAATTTGAAGGCGAGCACTTCAGGTGGACGGGTCCAAGGGTCTCCAACCCCTCTTCCCCTACCACCAGGCTCTCAAGAGGGCTTTCGATTCACTGCATATTTAGAGCGCCCCCATAATGCACAAACACTATATATCAAACATCCACGCCTTCTCCGGGACTCGAACTCGGGCCCTTCGTTACAGCAGTCATTGTCGCTACCCACTATCCCGGTTGGACAGCGCACAAAAGAATAAATTTTACTAAAACATTCCTTAGTAAATTTATAGCTATATATTGGAATGGGATCTCTCTTCCATATTTCATAATGTAAAGTTTGTTTTTGATAACTTACCTAAAGAAAGATAACTAAGATATTCATTTATTCTAATTATCTAAATATTGTTACTTTTTTCTCCTACTAGGCCTATTATTTCGATCGCTATGATGTTGCGCTAGAGCACATTTCGAAATTCTTCAAGGATTGCAGTGACGAAGAGAGAGAGCATGCCCAGAAACTCATGAAATTCCAGAATGAAAGAGGAGGCACCATTTCCCTCAGTGACATCAAGGTCAGTTATATTGATATAAATTTCAGTTACCGAATCATTCATCATTTCAGTATTTCAATACCCGTTTCAGTTACTTGCAATAATCAAATAAAGTGAATTTTTGATAAAATTTCGGTTCCCCCCTCTTAATTGGATTTTGCGTCCTTTAGCATGCTTGTCTTACAAAAAAGGATGTTTACGAAACGTTTTGCAAATAATTTGCTCAAGTTTGAGAAACTGAAAAGAAAATTTATGTCAGTTTTGATTCAAATTTACGAAATATTAATTTTTAATATTATTATTTTAAAATTTTTTGTTGATTTCAATTTTTATGACTTGAGCTCCTACCATATCTGGATGATAAAAGTTATCATTCATCCTTTAGCAACCAGTGGCTTAGGAAATCTCTCATAGGTTTCGAAAAAAAAATTAAATTAAATAAAGCTAGTGATGCAACAATAATACTTGCATAGAAAATTTTTAAAAAAATATTCATTTATAACTTTCAAAAGATTACTATTCAACATCGAAACTTTGCCTTGCAAATAAAATCTTATGAATATTTTCCTGCATCAAATAATTTTTTAAGGCATAAAGCGGACAAAGTTTCGAAATTAATTTGCGATAATTTAACTTGGGTAGAGGATATACTAGTATATTTCGACAACAATCGTGACTGTAACAAACATCAATGAACCATATGAAGCCTGCTACTCATCAAATAAATTAAATTAAGTTTGCCCATCGCTGTATGTTTTATTAGCCCAAAAAGATTATTGGACACAAAATGCGACTTTACGTTGTTTCGCTTTTAATGGTTACTTCACTTTTCATTCAAGTCTGTTGCTATTCCGCAAAATGTAAGATATTTTTCTTTCAAATTTAATCTGTGTACCATCGATGAACAAACAAAGCTATTTCAGAACAACAGAAACAACTTTTAAATTGTTGATATAATTCTACAACTATTGCATGCAGATTAATTAAAAGCATTAAAACCCTAACCGGAAGTTAAGAACAACATACATCAATAATTTTTAAAGCAAAAAATGCACAATTTACAAACATATAAGAATAAAAATAAACTGAGATTACCCAGCCGAGCAACAGAGTGGGTATATATATATATTTACATACTTTTGGTGAGGCCAATTGCAACCAAAATAGAAGGTGCGCAACTACATGCTATTGGCCAGTTTGTTTCAAATTTGTTTATAAAATTACTAACTTTTTGAAGACGTAGTTGGGCATAACATTTTATTTCCTTTTAAATCATATACTACTAATCTTTTTACTTATTTTAACGTGCTTTCTTGTTTTTAACGTTTATTTCGTTTCAGCAAATCATTTGTTTGACAATTCATAGCTGTTCTTATATATTTTATACAGTAGTTTAGAAGTGTACTTTTTCGTTTCAGGCTCCCCCTGCCAAGAAATGGACTCCTTTGGAAGCTATGCAGGATGCCTTGCAACTAGAGAAAACTGTTAATGATTCTCTGCTGAATTTGCATAAGATAGCTTCCAAACATGAGGATGCTCAGGTAAAAGACACCTTCATTATATAAATGGATTTATATTATATATGTAATGTCTTGATAATTGGGCGATAGCTGCAATGGATTGAAGATAGCGTCATCAAATTGGCGTAGGCTTATCTACGTAGATACAAATATGACATTTAATTAACATATAAAGTGAGTTTAAAATGTTTTAATACTAAATTCGTACAAAATTTTAAGTTGAACAAAACAACATTTTTTCTTCTTAGCCGTTAAAAAATTCATTAGATATGACTGAAGACGAGACATAATTTATTACTGGATAACTAATGCTGGATACACATAATGTAAATACACGCATCATCAGGAGAGCAATAGGCATCGTACAGTTTTTGAAGCTTAATTTTCAGGCAAAGGAGGATAGACAGCAATTATTTACAACATATTAGAAAGCAATGTAAAGTGTACATTCAGAAAAGCTTAGCTAAAAAAGAAAAAGGATTTCAAAAGCTTAGAAAAGCTTTTGAAATCCTTGAGTTTGTTACTCAAAAAATAGTTAAAGTTTTACAAAATATGAAGTCGATAATAAAGCAAATTCCAAATTTCAAATTTGGGCTTCCAGATGCCCGTATTCGCAGTTGGATTACGTCATTCGAAATTGGATGGCCTTAGGTACCGTCGTTTTATCACAATACGAGAAACATACATACATTTATATAGATTCTTCATTATTTAATTTCTTTAAATATAATACAGATCGATAATATTTGGTGGCAACAATTTGAAAAGTGAAACGGGCGTTCAGAGTGAACCGACGCAAAATCGCGAAACGAAAACGATAATCCTTCAGGGACAAAGCCCCTTTGGACTTTAAGAGGAAACGAAGATATACAAAGAAAAGAGGGGATGAGGATTATAGAAGAAGCGTCGATAGCAGTGCATAATTTCATGAAGAATGCACGAAGACATTTATTCCAGGAATACAAACTTTCAAGTATGGGAATGCTCAGAGATCATTAAGCGAAGAAAGAACCCGTTTCACTTTTCAAATTGTTGCCACCAAATATTAGCAAACTTTTATGTAATGCTAAGTTATGTAAGCCTGCGTTAAGAAAGAACATTATTTTCCCGATAATATCATTCGTCTGTAATGATGTATAAAAAGTTTCCTGTGATTAAATTTAGAGAATTAACGCGGTGGAACTAGTCTAAAGTTTGCTCAGAGAGGATGTTAAAAAACCTTTTGGTACAAAGTCTATTTTTTTTTGAAGGAACATTTAAATTTTTACAAACAGCTCGTAGTTACAATTACACGTTGTTCGCGTGTATGCGGAAACATCACACTTGTAATAAATGCTTAATCAGCGATATTCCCCCCGTTTAATTAATTAACTAATCTCTAATTGGAACAAAAATGACCTTTATGAAAAATGCCGGCTAGGCATAAGAATGCCTTCCGTCAGTGCAAAAATATCTTACGCAACGGCACCACTATGAACATTCTTATCTTTTCGAACAGTGGTTGACTTGTAAAAAGATATGGCAGCTCTGTGCTCCCGCATTACACCAGATATTAGAACAAATTCAATTGTTCATTGCAGCGCTAATGTTATATTACGCCATTGGCATCTCATTATAAGAACCTAGAGAGATAATTCTTTTTTTTTTTTGTATGCGTTGGTGCGCTTTAATGAGTCAATACTCTTGAATAAAAGTCCAATTTTTATCCCTTAATGTTTAATTTAAAGCAAACTCATGTTTTCTTTTTCCAATAATTATTAACAATAGAATTTTCGTTTCACTAATAATAATGATGCATAAAAATTATTTTTTGTTTTAAGTCAGTAGCTAAGCGAGCATTGATTCATCAATTTATTTACGCATTAAATAAAATAATAATAATAAAAAAAAAATAAATAAAAATCTGAAATATTTCAGATTTTAAATTACGTCCAAATGGGCGTTTGTTTAAATGTTTTGTGTGTTACCTTTATTAGTCCAAAGGGATTTAGTCCCGAAGGACTATTACTTTCGTTTTGCGATTTTGCGTTGAATCACTCTGAATGCCCGTTTCACTTTTCAAATTGTTGCCACTAAATGTTATCGCTCTGCATTAAATTTAAAAAAATGAAAAATCTGCATAAATGTATGCATGTTTCTCGCATTGTGATAAAACCTAGAGCCATCGAATTTTGAATGACGTAATCCTACTGCGAATATGGGCATCTGGAAGCCCTAATTTTGAATTTGAAATTTGCTTTATTATCGATTTTATGTTTTGTAACATTTCAACGAATTTCTGATTAACAAACTAAATGATTTCAAAGCGAGCAATGGCAACACTGTACAAAAAAAGAAAAACATTTTTATCTCCAGCGCACGAGACTTACGGAAATTCTAAAGATATGTTCATTTTAAAATGATTTTGCGATATTGATTTTAAACTGAATTTTATGGTTTGAGTACGTAGTACATGATATTTAATAAAAAAAAGGTAGCACACGAAACGTTAAAAAAACGCGCCTTTGGACGTAATTTAAAATCTGAAATCTTTCAGATTTTTTTTTTATTTAAATATCATGTTCTTCGCACTTAAACCATAAAATTCAGTTCAACAGCAATATCGCAAAATAATTTTAAATGAGCGTATCTTTAGAATTTCCGATAATTTACAGATTCCGAATTCCGCGAGCTGGAGATAAAAAGTTTTTTTTCTCCCGTAGAGTGTTGCCATTGCTCGCTTTCAAATCGTTGAGTTTTTTCATCAAAAATTCTTTAAAGTTTTACAAAATATGAAATAGATCATAAAACAAATTCCAAATTTGGGCTTCAGGTTGCGCATATTCGGGTGGAAACGTACGTTATTCAAAATTGGATGGCTCTGGGTACCGTTGTTTGATCACATTTGGAGAAATATACATACATTTATGCAGATTCTTCATTATTTAATTTCTTTAAATATAATACAGAGCGACAAAATTTGGTGGCAACAATCTCAAAAGTGATACAGCCGTTTACAGTGAATCATACCAAAATCGCAAAACCCAAACAACAGTCCTTCAGAGACAAAGCCCCTTTGAACTAAAAAACGCCCTTTTGCGCGTAATAT